>JAQNBH010000012.1:17503615-17761366 GCA_028752905.1 Cladorhizidae sp. MBARI D1340-BT2 | reverse complement strand
CTTCTCTGATACAAGACTAACAGGTGCCCTTCTCTGATACAAGGCTAACAGGTACCCTTCTCTGATACAAGGCTAACAGGTGCCCTTCTCTGATACAAGGCTAACAGGTACCCTTCTCTGATACAAGGCTAACAGGTGCCCTTCTCTGATACAAGGCTAACAGGTGCCCTTCTCTGATACAAGGCTAACAGGTGCCCTTCTCTGATACAAGGCTAACAGGTGTCCTTCTCTGATACAAGGCTAACAGGTGCCCTTCTCTGATACAAGGCTAACAGGTGGCCCTTCTCTGATACAAGGCTAACAGGTGCCCTTCTCTGATACAAGGCTAACAGGTGCCCTTCTCTGATACAAGGCTAACAGGTGGCCCTTCTCTGATACAAGGCTAACAGGTGCCCTTCTCTGATACAAGGCTAACAGGTGCCCTTCTCTGATACAAGGCTAACAGGTACCCTTCTCTGATACAAGGCTAACAGGTGCCCTTCTCTGATACAAGGTTAACAGGTGCCCTTCTCTGATACAAGGCTAACAGGTGCCCTTCTCTGATACAAGGCTAACAGGTGCCCTTCTCTGATACAAGGCTAACAGGTGCCCTTCTCTGATACAAGGCTAACAGGTGCCCTTCTCTGATACAAGACTAACAGGTGCCCTTCTCTGATACAAGGCTAACAGGTGCCCTTCTCTGATACAAGGCTAACAGGTGCCCTTCTCTGATACAAGGCTAACAGGTGCCCTTCTCTGATACAAGGCTAACAGGTGCCCTTCTCTGATACAAGGCTAACAGGTGCCCTTCTCTGATACAAGGCTAACAGGTGCCCTTCTCTGATACAAGGCTAACAGGTGTCCTTCTCTGATACAAGGCTAACAGGTGCCCTTCTCTGATACAAGGCTAACAGGTGGCCCTTCTCTGATACAAGGCTAACAGGCGCCCTTCTCTGATACAAGGCTAACAGGTGCCCTTCTCTGATACAAGGCTAACAGGTGCCCTTCTCTGATACAAGACTAACAGGTGGCCCTTCTCTGATACAAGGCTAACAGGTGCCCTTCTCACGGCCTTCTTGGCTCTTGCAGGGGCTGAATCGGCCATCTCTTTCTTCCACATGCACACAGATGCTTTAACCCTCTGAATGCTGGGGGGTCCACTTAATTTTAATCCCCACTAGCAGGGAAGATTGTTTTCTCTAATAAATCTTTAAAATGCCATATCAAGCCTAAAGGCAACTACCTAACTCGACAGTGATTCCCAATTCATTACTCCCTAAGATCATACAACTGCTTGAGGAAAGCCACTCCATCCCTAGCTGTAGCTGTGGCAGTACTAGCTGTAGCTGGTGGCAGTACTAGCTGTAGCTGTGGCAGTACTAGCTGTAGCTGTGGCAGTACTAGCTGTAGCTGGTGGCAGTACTAGCTGTAGCTGTGGCAGTACTAGCTGTAGCTGTGGCAGTACCTGCAAGCCCTAGCTGTGGCAGTACCTGCAAGCCCTAGCTGTAGCTGTGGCAGTACCTGCAAGCCCTAGCTGTAGCTGTGGCAGTACCTGCAAGCCCTAGCTGTAGCTGTGGCAGTACCTGCAAGCGCTGCTATGAGGCTGCTTGCAATTGTAGTAGCTAATAGGAATACCTCTTTTTAGCTCCATAATACTAGTCACCAATGGAGAGACCAGGGGAGATGTTTCCCCTACATTGTGCTTCACTGATGCTCTTGTTCCTTCAATGAAGCATAATGTGTGTGTGTGGGGGGGGGACATTTCCTACGCACACAATGTAGAGGGGGTGGGCATTATCTTCACACACAATGTAGGGGGGGACTACCTTAACTCACAATGTAGGGGGGGGACATTTCCTACGCACTATGATGGCGCTATCATATGCACACACTATTCTAGCCAATCAGTTCATGAGCTGCTTAGCTATGTAAACTGTAGTCAATGGCATGGACGAATCGATTGCGCGCTTTTAGCTTGCAGTATATACCGGTGAAGGAATGCAGCAGCTCAGTAGTAGCTGTATACTGCGTGCATGGGAGTGTGCCCTTGGGGCAGGTGAACTTCCTTCAGGCATTGGTCTAGCTAGAACATGTGCCAGATATCTCGCAGTGTTTGTACTGGTATAGTATCCCTAGCCATACATTCCTGGCCCTAGCCCTAACCCTCTACCCCTGGCCCTACTTACTTTTCTCCCTTTCGTGGAATCGTGTTCCATTGAAGTATTAGGATAGGCAGAAGGTGTGACTGTCACATGACAAGTTGATTAACATCCATAAATTCGCTTGGTGGTTGAGAGAGTTTTGCTATTAAAAACATCGCATTTATTAACCCTGTTTACCCTGTTTTCCATATGCAGCACTAAGTTGTCATACAGCCTTCCTACTTCATTGAACATTCCTGGCCTTACCTTAGACCTACATGTATTTCTCTAGCCCGTTGACCTCTATATCCCTAGACCTCTCTATCCCTAGTCCTATACCCCTAGCCCTCTCTATCTTCATCCCTAGTCCTATATCCTATATCCCTAACCCTATAGCCCCCAAGATTTGATTGATGTAATGAAGCGTGCTGGTTTTACGTGGCAGAATATTGTGTTTTAGAATAATTTCCATTTACCAAATTGTAACAGATGACTAAGCTCTAGCATGCCATGGTGGTGGTGTGGTGGTGATGTTGGTGCCATGTTAATGTTGGCATTGATTGATGGTGATAAATAATGGGATAATGTGGATGGTGACATGATAATGGTGGTGATCTTGGTGATGATGAAACTGATGTGATAACGGTGGTGATAATGGTATAATGGTGGTGATGATGCAACTGATGATGTGATGTTGGTGATAATTAACTGATGATGTGATGTTGGTGATAATTAACTGATGATGTGATGTTGGTGATAATTAACTGATGATGTGATGTTGGTGATAATTAACTGATGATGTGACGTTGGTGATAATGGCGTTGTTCGGTAATGTGATGGTGATAATGTGTTGATGGTGGTGGTGGTGGTGATGTTGATAAGGTGATGATGGTGATAATGTTGACCTATGATGTGATAATGTTGACCTATGATGGGATAATGTTGACCTATGATGTGATGATGATGGTGATAATGTTGACCTATGATGTGATGATGGTGATAATGTTGACCTATGATGTGATGATGATGGTGATGATGTTGACCTATGATGTGATGATGCTGATAGTGGTTAGTATACCTCCGCACATGTCCAGGACTGTCACACCCTTTCCTTGGACTTGTCAGATACTTACATTATCCCGGGTTGATGATGATGATAGTAATGGTGATGATTATTATTATTATACATGATCTGCAGGAGCTCCAAGAGGAACTATCGAAGTACAAAGAGGATAATTCAAGATTGTTGGCTGAACTAGCAACAGAGAAAGAGAAGATTGCTGAACTAGAAACAAGGTAAGGGGAAGTTGTCAGGGGGGGAGGAGCACGGTATCTAGGGGGAGCTGAAAGCATTTTCTTGATCAAGCTCTGACACGTTTGCTCTGCTTGAGATTACTACTGTGTTATATATATGGCATTGTATGTAGTAATCACTAGTTCTTTTTGAGCAGGAATTTGGGTTCTGGATTTAATACAGCTCTTCATTTCTATACTTTCTGCATGAAATGCCCCCCCTCTGTGATGGAATGCCCCCCTATGTGATGGAACCCCCCACCATATGTTTGTTCGTGCCAACCAATGTTGCCCTCCGCGCAATATCACCTTCAAGGAAGTTGGGAAGGAACCTCCCACTTGTTGGAGACTGCATCGAAGAGCCTATGTTTTCCAGGAAAACAAGAGGTGTCCAAGAAGACGCTCGATATTGAAGTGAGGAGAGGCAGCTTCTCGAAGAAGCCTTGTCCAAAACGCGATCACTGCTCTTGATACTGGACATTCGCCTCAAGAAATAGCCCCAGAAATGGGAGGGGCTCAAATGTCGTACCCGCGCCCAGCAGTTGGGTCAAGGGTCTTGACGTGTGTTGTAGGAGGTCAAGGGGAGTGGCTATGCGGGCACGGGTCTGGGTGCTGCCGCCCCCGCTATGGATCATAGTGACATAGCTAACATTCCACATAGCCTTTCTCATGTACTGGCACAACAGAGGTCTTGTAGCCCTGCACTTGCCGGCACCACAGAGGTCTTGTAGCCCTGGATCCTACACTTGCCGGCACCACAGAGGTCTTGTAGCCCTGGATCCTACACTTGCCGTCACCACAGAGGTCTTGTAGCCCTGGATCCTACCTTCACTTGCCGGCACAACAGAGGTCTTGTAGCCCTGGATCCTACACTTGCCGGCACAACAGAGGTCTTGTAGCCCTGGATCCTACACTTGCCGGCACAACAGAGGTCTTGTAGCCCTGGATCCTACCTACACTTGCCGGCACAACAGAGGTCTTGTAGCCCTGGATCCTACCTACACTTGCCGGCACAACAGAGGTCTTGTAGCCCTGGATCCTACACTTGCCGGCACAACAGAGGTCTTGTAGCCCTGGATCCTACACTTGCCGGCACAACAGAGGTCTTGTAGCCCTGGATCCTACCTACACTTGCCGGCACAACAGAGGTCTTGTAGCCCTGGATCCTACCTACACTTGCCGGCACAACAGAGGTCTTGTAGCCCTGGATCCTACACTTGCCGGCACAACAGAGGTCTTGTAGCCCTGGATCCTACACTTGCCGGCACAACAGAGGTCTTGTAGCCCTGGATCCTACCTACACTTGCCGGCACAACAGAGGTCTTGTAGCCCTGGATCCTACCTACACTTGCCGGCACAACAGAGGTCTTGTAGCCCTGGATCCTACCTCCACTTGCTGGCACCACAGGTCTTGTAGCCCTGGATCCTACCTACACTTGCCGGCACAACAGAGGTCTTGTAGCCCTGGATCCTACCTACACTTGCCGGCACAACAGAGGTCTTGTAGCCCTGGATCCTACACTTGCCGAGGTCTTGTAGCCCTGGATCGTACCTACACTTGCCGGCACAACAGAGGTCTTGTAGCCCTGGATCCTACCTACACTTGCCGGCACAACAGAGGTCTTGTAGCCCTGGATCCTACCTACACTTGCCGGCACAACAGAGGTCTTGTAGCCCTGGATCCTACCTACACTTGCCGGCACCACAGAGGTCTTGTAGCCCTGGATCCTACCTACACTTGCCGGCACAACAGAGGTCTTGTAGCCCTGGATCCTACCTACACTTGCCGGCACAACAGAGGTCTTGTAGCCCTGGATCCTACGCTTGCCGCAGCCCTACAGTAGATGATGCAATCCACAAGTGCAGGAAGTTTGTTGAGGAAGCTAACTTTCTTGTGCTGCTCCTGCTAATTCCCAACCTTTGACCCTGATGTGTGTTTGCAGTGGGTTATCATGAACTTCCTGAAACTCACTAGGACCACAGCCAGAGCATTTGTTGTCAATTAAATTGTTATGATTGTCGCAAGACTCCCAGCGTGCATTGAACCCTTTGCTGAAGTAGTATACCAGCATACCAAAGATTCTTGTAAGCAATCAAGCTAACACATGTGCTGCATTATATGCAATAAAGCTAACACATGTGTTGCATTATAAGCAATCAAGCTAACACATGTGTTGCATTATAAGCAATCAAGCTAACACATGTGTTGCATTATAAGCAATCAAGCTAACACATGTGTTGCGTTATAAGCAATAAAGCTAACACATGTGTTGCGTTATATGCAATCAAGCTAATACATGTGTTGCATTATAAGCAATAAAGCTAACATGTGTTGCATTATAAGCAATCAAGCTAACACATGGCTGTATTATAAGCAATAAAGCTAACACATGTGTTGTATTATAAGCAATCAAGCTAACACGTGTTGCATTATAAGCAATCAAGCTAACACATGTGTTGCATTATAAGCAATAAAGCTAACACATGTGTTGCGTTATAAGCAATAAAGCTAACACATGTGTTGCGTTATATGCAATCAAGCTAACACATGTGCTGCATTGCAATCAAGCTAACACATGTGTTGCATTATAAGCAATCAAGCTAATACATGTGTTGCATTATATGCAATAAAGCTAACACATGTGCTGCATTATATGCAATCAAGCTAACACATGTGCTGCATTATAAGCAATCAAGCTAACACATGTGTTGCGTTGTATGCAATCAAGCTAACACATGTGCTGCATTATAAACAGAATGAATGACCTCTTTTGTTAGGTTTGTGGAACTCGGCTGATCTCTACCAAAACATCCGCTGTTTGGGTTGGAGTTCTCCTGCAACTGTTACCAAGTCCTAGGAACTGTAGTTACAAGTGTATAGTTGACAACAGCAAGATATGGTAGGGTCTGGTTTAAAGGACCTAGAGCTTTGAATTGGAGTAATTCAAGTGTAGTCCTCCACCTCTCAATTATAATATACAGAAACAACAGAACAGACAATCAAACAACATCGACTAACAACAAACCCCGAGACAACTCGAGTGGATGACTTAGAGGAAACAAGACTCTTCCCACGTAGACCACAACTTTTAGATGACCCTTAACCATAAGCGCATACACCTATGTGTAAATGGTAAAGGGTCATCACACTGGTTGTGGTCTACATGGATACTGTTTTGTATGTGAGCTTAGTATGTGAGCTTAAACGGTAAAGGGTCATCTGAGAGTTGGGGTCAACATGGATACAGTTTTTGCTATCTCTTTCTTATGAGTGATGAATCCAGTATATATTGTTGGTGTGTATTTACTACTACTACAGTGTATCACTATAATTATTATATTAGTTGGTGGTGTTGGTGATAGGTTGCTGTTGTTTGATTTAGTAGTAGTAGTAGTAGTAGTTTTGGCAGCTTCTCTCGAGGTACCAGACCATCAAAGAGGATCTACAGCAGAGCCAACATCTGCTCACAAATATCTCGTGTAGTTGACTTACATTCCTTACTTGGCCAGCACTCATCCGCAGCCTGCTATTGTCTCGTTTGGGACGCTCACCAATCACAGACACTGGTAGAGTTGTCTGTTCCATTCCATTCCATTCAACATGCTTGTCAGAAGCAGCTGCCCAAAAAAGGAGTGGGACTTGTGTATGTTGTGTGGAGAGAGTGGGATCTCTTGGTACAGAGCCAAGGTGGGAGAGGCATACTGTATAGGGAGTCCTACTTGGACAACCCCTGCATACCACGGTACAGAGGTGTAGAGTGTTCACACCCACCTGTGTGTGTGATTTTACATTGTCACGCCCTCAAGATTGGCGTATGCTACAGTGGCTGGAGTGGTCTGTGACTGACCGGGTATTGGCACGTGCTACAGTGGCTGGAGTGGTCTGTGACTGACCGGGTATTGGCACGTGCTACAGTGGCTGGAGTGGTCTGTGACTGACCAGGTATTGGCACGTGCTACAGTGGCTGGTGGGGTCCATGACTGACCAGGTATTGGCGCGTGCCACAGTGGCTGGAGTGGTCTGTGACTGACCAGGTATTGGCGCGTGCTACAGTGGCTGGAGTGGTCTGTGACTGACCAGGTATTGGCACGTGCTACAGTGGCTGGAGGGGTCGTGACTGACCAGGTATTGGCACGTGCTGGAGTGGTCTGTGACTGACCAGGTATTGGCACGTGCTACAGTGGCTGGAGTGGTCTGTGACTGACCAGGTATTGGCACGTGCTACAGTGGCTGGAGTGGTCCGTGACTGACCAGGTATTGGCACATGCTACAGTGGCTGGAGGGGTCTTGACTGACCAGGTATTGGCACGTGCTACAGTGGCTGGAGTGGTCTGCCACTGACCAGGTATTGGCACGTGCTACAATGGCTGGAGGGGTCTGTGACTGACCAGGTATTTGTGACTGACCAGGTATTGGCACGTGTACAGTGGCTGGAGTGGTCTGTGACTGACCGGGACTGACCGGGTATTGGCACGTGCTACAGTGGCTGGAGTGGTCTGCCACTGACCAGGTATTGGCACGTGCTACAATGGCTGGAGGGGTCTGTGACTGACCAGGTATTTGTGACTGACCAGGTATTGGCACGTGTACAGTGGCTGGAGTGGTCTGTGACTGACCGGGTATTGGCACGTGCTACAGTGGCTGGAGTGGTCTGTGACTGACCAGGTATTGGCACGTGCTACAGTGGCTGGTGGGGTCCATGACTGACCAGGTATTGGCGCGTGCCACAGTGGCTGGAGTGGTCCGTGACTGACCAGGTATTGGCACATGCTACAGTGGCTGGAGGGGTCTTGACTGACCAGGTATTGGCACGTGCTACAGTGGCTGGAGTGGTCTGCCACTGACCAGGTATTGGCACGTGCTACAGTGGCTGGAGGGGTCTGTGACTGACCAGGTATTTGTGACTGACCAGGTATTGGCACGTGTACAGTGGCTGGAGTGGTCTGTGACTGACCGGGACTGACCGGGTATTGGCACGTGCTACAGTGGCTGGAGTGGTCTGCCACTGACCAGGTATTGGCACGTGCTACAATGGCTGGAGGGGTCTGTGACTGACCAGGTATTTGTGACTGACCAGGTATTGGCACGTGCTACAGTGGCTAGAGTGGTCTGTGACTGACCAGGTATTGGCACGTGCTACAGTGGCTGGTGTGGTCTGTGACTGACCAGGTATTGGCACGTGCTACAGTGGCTGGAGTGATCTGTGACTGACCAGGTATTGGCACGTGCTACAGTGGCTGGAGTGATTTGTGACTGACCAGGTATTGGCACGTGCTACAGTAGCTGGAGTGATCTGTGACGGTATTGGCACGTGCTACAGTGGCTGGAGTGGTCCGTGACTGACCAGGTATTGGCACGTGCTACCGTGGCTGGAGTGTTCTGTGACTGACCAGGTATTGGCACGTGCTACAGTGGCTGGAGGGGTCCATGACTGACCAGGTATTGGCACGTGCCACAGTGCAGCTAGTTATTATCACGCTATCAAGTAGGTGCTTGCATTTGATTGGATAATTACTGGGTAGATATATCCTGCCCCCTGCGCTTCAACCGTATCAAGTACCACGCATGTGCGAGTGCTATAGTTGTCGGTTACAGCATCGCTTTGTTTCCAGCCATTTTGCTGCGGCCTGGCTTAATTGATTGGTGCCATTTTGTTCTGCTTGGGTGTGACCAGTTCAGGCTCAGTTAAAGGTGGGATACAGTCTCGTCCAGGAGCTCGTACATGGCGAGGCAGAACTTGCATAAAATGGAGTGCATACTGAAGGTGTAGAAGGTGACTGGTGAGTTCTTATCAACTGTATCATCCCTCCACTCTTCTGACGGCAATGGCAAGGGAGATATGATCGATGTCATGGTGGCAGGGATGATTCTGGCCAGCTGTTGTTAGTCAGAGGCTTGGGCTCTGCTGGGAAAGTTGTTGGTCGTGCCTGTGGTCATCGTGTGTGTTGATGCGCTGCTCATGTGCTACACTCCGCCACCAACATGAGTTCCCATCGCACGTGATTAGCACGCACACGCGTCACACACATTACATAAACACTTCACACACACACATTACACAAGCACTTTGCACACAGACACAAGCCTCCCTATTGCCTGGTGTGTTCTATCCTGTGTACAATTAGGGCAGTCTATTGCATTATGTGCATTATGGCATCTTGTTGCCATGGTTTCCCATGCATAGCACCAGGGAGGAAGTGTAATGGCTCTGTAATATTGTATTACACATTCAATATATCTGCAACATGGCATTAGTGTGATCTTGTCTGTTCTTATACATATATAGACTGAAGTCTACCAAAGATGACCTTAGGTTAGAGAAGGAGATCAGTGACCGACTGCAAGTGAAGATGGATTCACAAGCATTGCAGGTGAGACTCTCTCTCTTTAATAAAATAATCTTAGTGCAAGAGGAAAGGATGCTCAACTTAACTGTGTGTGTGTGTGCGTACATGTTTGCATCAGATTTACCAGTTCAGGTTGGAGATCGAAGGCCTTCATGACGAACTTAAAAAAGTTAAATCATCAGCCGCACATTCGACGGAATTGAGAAAGAAAGAGCTGCCAGTCCCGTTAAGAAAGTCACCGCCTTCCTCGACCAAAGCTGAAAGAAGGAGAGTTCCGTCCCCTGCACACGAGCGCTCGGACACGGAGGCTTGTCCCGATTCACCGCTGTCTGAAGAGGATATTCTTGTTCAGGAAAACAGCGATGTGTCGGACGCGGAGTCGAACACAGGCGATGAGGATGCATTTGATGATCACTCTCCCTCTCCAGTCGTTCCGTGCCCGTACATCGACTTTGTCCCCTTGCAGATGCCTGACGAAAGTAAGGAAGGGAAAGAGGTGGAGGAAGACAAGAAGCAGGGCAAGAGGAAAGAGGAGGACAAGAGGGAAGAGAAGGAAGCAGAAGAGACGTCTCTGGAGAAGGAGTCTGAGGATTTGGCAGAGAGCGGTGAAGGGTCTACTAACGCAACAAATGGAGGAGAGAATGAGAGTGCTTTGGGAGAGGACTCTGGACGTGGTGCAGCAGAGGGGGTTGTTGGGAAGGAGGATGGGTTAGAGGCAGTGGACGGAGAGAACACCGAAACAGGAAGTAAGTCGACTGGTTGGGCAGTATGATTTTTAATTAAAATGTGGTGCTAACAGGTGTGGATGATGTCATGTAACTGCCCCTGCTCCCTCCCTCTCTCAATCCTTTTGTTTCTCAATCACTTGTTTGGGTGCTGGTAATTAGCACCTCATTGCTGCAGACCACGATACCTCGGGTACCAACCTCGAGTCCTCGGGTACCAACCTTGAGACCTCGGGTATCAACCTTGAGACCTCGGGTACCAAACCTTGAGAGCTCGGGTACCAAACCTTGAGACCTCGGGTACCAACCTTGAGACCTCGAGTACCAAACCTTGAGAGCTCGGGTACCAACCTTGAGACCTCGGGTACCAACCTTGAGACCTCGGGTACCAACCTTGAGACCTCGGGTACCAACCTTGAGACCTCGGGTATCAACCTTGAGACCTCGGGTACCAAACCTTGAGACCTCGGGTATCAACCTTGAGACCTCGGGTATCAACCTTGAGACCTCGGGTACCAACCTTGATACCTGGGTACCAACCTTGAGACCTCGGGTACCAAACCTTGAGAGCTCGGGTACCAACCTTGAGACCTCGGGTACCAAACCTTGAGAGCTCGGGTACCAACCTTGAGACCTCGGGTACCAACCTTGAGTCCTCGGGTACCAACCTTGAGACCTCGGGTACCAAACCTTGAGACCTCGGGTACCAACCTTGAGAGCTCGGGTACCAACCTTGAGACCTCGGGTACCAAACCTTGAGAGCTCGGGTACCTACCTTGAGACTTCGGGTACCAACCTTGAAAGCTCAGGTGCTTTGATTCCCCTCGGGATTCTCCGCAATCTTATCAAATCATAGTGTGCGTGTGGAGCTGAACTAAAAGCCAAAACTTGTTTGTAGTCTTTATTATTATTTGTTTATTTATTATTTATTTATTTATTTATTTTTATTTATTTATTTATTTATTATTTAGTTAGTTAGTTAGTTATTTAGTTATTTAGTTATTTAGTTATTATCTTTTATTTATTTATTTATTTGTTTATTATTTAGTTAGTAGTTAGTTATTTAGTTATTTAGTTATTTAGTTATCTTTTATTTATTTATTTATTTATTTATTTAATTAGATTATTAAAAAAAAAAATTATAATCGTTTGTAGAACTTGTACATAGAACTTGTACGTAGATCATATTTTTTATTATCGAGGATTTCCTATGTGAGTGTCTTCATTGTTCACGCCCTTGAGCTGGCGCACAAGCAGACCTGTAGTTGTTCTTGGCACGCACTCGTACCCAAAAATGCCTCGTACATGCACCCTAATTGCCGCTCGACCACAAGGAAGCCATTTCATGAGCAGTCACTCTTTTTAGCTTTCACCCTCTCTTCACATTCGTTTCGAATCCTGCACTTTTCCCCTCCTTTTCTCCCGAGCATTGCGTACCTCAAAATACCAATCACCATAATATACATATGTGCCATATTTCCTCGAATAGAATGTGCTCTCAATTATTTACCTCGAAATAAATAATCTGTCGCCACTGAAGTGATAATCGATAATCAAATCCTTCAAGAGTTGTGGTATTTCGGTCGAGACGGATGGTCACATGATGACAGCATTCAAAGCCCGGGCAAGTAGCAGAAAATGCTAAAGCAGATATCTCCATTTGCACGGCCAAATTCCACAGAAAAGGTGGGAAGGACCAGACGACGAATCTGACCATGAAGAGACACAACTAGAGGAGTAGAGGACGATGGCCAGAGCACATACACTGCTATTATCAATAATTGTCACCTGCTTGAGCTCGTGCTGTACTACTGCCTGTTAGTTATGTTCAAATAGTAGAGCACGCCCTCGAATAGCACGTGCCTCTAAGGCAGCTCATGAAAAGAATACAACATGTAATTGAGGAAGTATGCAATTTGTATGCTTCTCTGCAGAAGTAAATGTAGTCCACACTAACCGCATAATACATAATAACTGGATTCAAAGTGTTTAGTATTGACGTGTTGCTTCTTGCTGCTACAGTACCTGTGATCTAGCCATGTAGACATTTTTGGTCAGAACCACTGTATATGCCTAAGTGTAAGTTGAAAGTTTGGAGACCAAAATCTTCTGCCAAATATAGTGTGTGCGGAGGACTAATTGAATGTCCAGCCTTGATGTGTGGCCAAACACAAGGTGCCCACCTATTCTGCCGATGGCTTCCAGAAAAACCATTAAGATATAATGCAGCTTCAAGCCATAAGATGTGGAGTTTGCAGAGAAGAGTGGCCCAGGTGTAGTTCCCACATCATTGAGAGACTGGTGCACTCTAGGCCTGAGAAGAATCCTGTTGGAACGTCGACTTGGGTGCTCCGATAGAAAAGGGAAAATTGGTAATGCAAGGTCTTGTATAAACTCTCTCAGTTGACATAGTAACATTACAATAACCTCAATAATCAACTTTAAATTGTACTCGCTTGACGTTTCGACTAGATGCTCTAGCCTTCATCAGGAATAGTGATGCTCTAGCCTTCATCAGGAATAGTGATGCTCTAGCCTTCATCAGGAATAGTGATGCTCTAGCCTTCATCAGGAATAGTGATGCTCTAGCCTTCATCAGGAATAATGATGCTCTAGCCTTCATCAGGAATAGTGATGCTCTAGTCTTCACCAGGAATAGTGATGCTCTAGCCTTCATCAGGAATAATGATGCTCTAGCCTTCACCAGGAATAATGATGCTCTAGCCTTCATCAGGGATAATGATGCTCTAGCCTTCATCAGGAATAATGATGCTCTAGCTTTCATCAGGAATAGTGATGCTCTAGCCTTCATCAGGAATAGTGATGCTCTAGTCTTCACCAGGAATAGTGATGCTCTAGCCTTCATCAGGAATAATGATGCTCTAGCCTTCACCAGGAATAATGATGCTCTAGCTTTCATCAGGAATAATGATGCTCTAGCCTTCATCAGGAATAGTGATGCTCTAGCCTTCATCAGGAATAGTGATGCTCTAGCCTTCATCAGGAATAATGATGCTCTAGTCTTCATCAGGAATGATGATCTCTTCAAGCTCCATGGTAAACTGTATGGATACTTGAAGTGGATGGATCATTGCCCTTTCTGGATTTCCACTTACACAGGAAGGAAGATGGAAGGCTAACTGCAACCGTTTACAGAAAACCCACGCATACCAACCGGTACCTTGATTATAGATCTATCCATGTCAGAAGAGGAGTGGCGAGTCAGGACAGTAGTGACCGAGAAGGAGAGGACCTTTGGAAGGAAGATCATTTGAATGTGGTCTTTATAGAGAATGGTTATTTGCAAGCCTTCATCAACCTTTCGTCTGCAGACACATCTAAACGCAGAAAGGAAGATAAGTACACCGATACAGGCAGTCAAGGGTCTAAAAAGAAGGTCCTATGGTAGTGATTCCTTATCAGGGATGAGTGAAGACATCAGTAGGGTCTGCAGGAAATTCAACATCAAAGTCATTTTCAGATCAGGAAGAACTCTTGAGAACACAACTGAGCGAGTGTAAGGATGTTTTACTAGCTAGTATGCACTCATGTGTTGTGTACCGCATCCGTTGCAGCTGGGGGAAGCACTACATAGGGGAGACCATCAGAAGACTGGAGACTAGCCTGTAGAAAGTGTGCTAAAGAGAAGTCTGCAATTGCTGAGCATGCATGGGATAATGGACATCCTATTCTGTGGGAGGAAGCCACCATCTTGGACCAGGCCAGAAGACAGAAGGAACTGCTAGTGAAGGAGGCATTGCACATCAGCCTAGCACCAAAGTATGAGTGGTTCAATGGAGACTGTGGAATGGACTTGCCTGGTTGGTGGGGAGCCACTCTCAAGAGCCTGAACTTGAAGCCACGACCACCATAATTATTCTGAGTTCAGTTGATATTTTAATATCAGGCATGTCTTTATTTATTTATTTTGTTATTGTTAGTATTAGTGTATTTTTATTTGTTTTTTTAATTTTAGTATTATTATTATTTTATTATATATAATTATATATTAAATTTACTTATTATTATTATTTATTTATTTATTATTATATATATATACTTATTATTATTATTTATTTATTATTTATTTATTTATTATTATATATTAAATTTAGTTATTATTAGTATTTATTTATTTATTATTATATATATATATTATTTATTATTATATATATATTAAATTTACTTATTATTATTTATTGTTTTATTATTATACACTTATTATTTTTTTATTATATATATATATATAAATATTAAATTTACTTATTATTTTATTATATATATTATATGTATTAAATTTACTTATTATTTTAGTTTTCCACATCTGGTTCACGTGCTGGACGCGTGTGCCAGGGGTGTAGTTTTGTAACACGTGGTGAATAGCTAGTATATAACAAGCTCACACGAGTCTTAGCGTCTCATTAGTCCTGATGAAGGCTTGAGCATCTAGTCGAAATGTCGAGAAAGTACAATTTCAAGTTGATTATTGAGAAGGTTATTGTAAGCTCTTGTGCGGACAACTTTTGCTCCAGCGAATCCAGCAAGGCAGTAGGGAAGAGCATGTGGAGAACCAAACAGGAAAAATGGGGGGGGGGGGGGGGGGGTTGCTTATGAAGGGTGGTATTTGGGTTGAGAGAAAGAGAGAGAGTATTGGAGGTTGTGTATGCACAGGGCATGCAAGCAAGTCAGATATGAACTATTGACTTGCTCTGTTGCTATCGCCCCTGTACCCACCAATGCTACTGCAGCAGAGAAGCCCAAGGAAGATCAGGAAGTTGGCGAGGAGGAGGAGGAGGTGGACGAGAAGAAACTCCTATCAGGTAAAATGTAAAATATTTCCTGTGTGGGCGAGTGAAAAAGGGGCGTGGTTAGAACTTGAAATGTTTTCCCTATACAATAATGACTTCTACCAGATATATATTTTAATTAATTTTTAAGTACACACTAATTACCTCGTTGGTGAAGGAGCCACATACCGAAGGCAGCCAACTATGCTCAGCTCTTTGTGTGTTGTCTCCCTCTACTTGCCTAGTTGTAACCTAGTTGTAACCTAACCTAGTTGTGACCTAGTTGTAACCTAGTTGTAACCTAGTTGTAACCTAGTTGTAACCTAGTTGTAACCTAACCTAGTTGTGACCTAGTTGTGACCTAGTTGTGACCTAGTTGTAACCTAGTTGTAACCTAACCTAGTTGTAACCTAGTTGTGACCTAGTTGTAACCTAGTTGTAACCTAACCTAGTTGTAACCTAGTTGTGACCTAGTTGTAACCTAGTTGTGACCTAGTTGTAACCTAGTTGTGACCTAGTTGTGACCTTAGTTGTAACCTAGTTGTGACCTAGTTGTGACCTTAGTTGTAACCTAGTTGTAACCTAGTTGTAACCTAGTAACTTGTGACCTAGTTGTGACCTAGTTGTGACCTAGTTGTGACCTAGTTGTGACCTTAGTTGTAACCTAGTTGTGACCTAGTTGTGACCTAGTTGTGACCTAGTTGTGACCTTAGTTGTAACCTAGTTGTGACCTAGTTGTAACCTAGTTGTGACCTAGTTGTAACCTAGTTGTGACCTAGTTGTAACCTAGTTGTGACCTAGTTGTAACCTAGTTGTGACCTAGTTGTAACCTAGTTGTGACCTAGTTGTGACCTAGTTGTGACCTTAGTTGTAACCTAGTTGTATATAACTCCATCCCTATATATATACTAATTATCAACATCCTCTCCATTTGTTACTATAGTAACCAGCCGCTCCAATAACCCCTCCATAACCTGCCCCTCCAATAAACCCCTCCAGTATTAACCCCTTCCAATAGTAGCCAGCCCCTCCAATAGTAACCAGCCCCTCCAAGTAACCAGCCCCTCCAATAGTAACCAGCCCCTCCAATAGTAACCACCCCCTCCAATAGTAACTCCAATAGTAACCAGCCCCTCCAATAGTAACTCCAATAGTAACCAGCCCCTCCAATAGTAACCAGCCCCTCCAATAGAAACCAGCCCCTCCAATAGTAACCAGCCCCTCCAATAGTAACCAGCCCCTCCAATAGTAACCAGCCCCTCCAATAGTAACCAGCCCCTCCAATAGTAACCAGCCCCTCCAATAGCAACCAGCCCCTCCAATAGTAACCAGCCCCTCCAATAGCAACCAGCCCCTCCAATAGTAACCAGCCCCTCCAATAGTAACCAGCCCCTCCAATAGCAACCAGCCCCTCCAATAGTAACCAGCCCCTCCAATAGTAACCAGCCCCTCCAATAGCAACCAGCCCCTCCAATAGCAACCAGCCCCTCCAATAGTAACCAGCCCCTCCAATAGTAACCAGCCCCTCCAATAGCAACCAGCCCCTCCAATAGCAGCCAGCCCCTCCAATAGCAACCAGCCCCTCCAATAGCAGCCAGCCCCTCCAATAGCAACCAGCCCCTCCAATAGTAACCAGCCCCTTCAAGGCCATCTATAACCACACTGATTTTATAGCCAGATCTATTATTGGAGTACAGATACAGTACAGCTCCAATTTCTTTGTATCGGCTCCATTGAAGTAGGCCAACAAAAGGGTAAGGGGTTCTGAATGTTTCTGTACTGCCACCTACAGACAGTAGCAAGAATAAATCTATAACCATTTCAGTTCCCATACTGGACCAGTTTGGTAGTCATCAACACTCAGTCATGGGTTAGTGGGAAGCTCCATAGACACTCAATAGGTATCCCATTGTGTAAGTTTTCATCCTGGCCTGTATTTGAGGAACAAAGCCTGGACTGGCAGCCGCTGATCTAGCCACTGCAGCAGGCTAGGGCTAGGGCTAGGGCTAGGGCTAGCCAGCACTTGGTAACTAATGCTAATCTCTGTATTAATTAGCCATCTTTAAAGCAAGTTAATTGCATTTTACAAGGAGTGAGCCTTTGACTATTGGAAACCCTCCAGGTGGGAGGGGAATAGTGACCAGCTGTGAGGTTGTGAAGTGTGTGCATGCCATGTCTTACAAGAGTGACCAGCTGTGAGGTTGTGAAGTGTGTGCATGCCATGTCTTACAATAGTGACCAGCTGTGAGGTTGTGAAGTGTGTGCATGCCATGTCTTAGAGTAGTCCTGGAATTTTGAACACTACAGAAGAGAGTTGCTTGTTTTTCCTTCTATGCATTTTTCCTCAAGCAGGAGTGCTTCCAAAAACAAGATTGAAAAGGAGTTGCAATCGGCAGCCATCCCCCCCCCAAAAAAAGCAATAGCCACCTGCTCAACCTGAACTTGCACAATAGTAACTGTCATAGTGTTTAGCCTGCTATACTTTTCCGGTTGTAACTCCTCCCTGTATGTATAACAAGACCTAATATTCCTGATGAAGGCTAGAGCATCTAGTTGAAACGTCGAGTGAATAAAATTATTGAGAAGGTGATTTTAATGTTATTATGTCAAGTGAGATAGTATGTCAATGAAGTTCATTGAGACAAAAATGTTTTATTCAAAAAAAATATGTAAATATTCAGTTGACTTGTCATGACAAGTCAAACAAAGAAAAATTTACCAGTGTAGAGCTGTTGATGACCCTTTACCTGTAAATATAACTAACGACAAATATATACAATACAAAATATGACTGGTTTTCATTTGTAGGTAAAGGGTCCTACAAATGACGGGTCACTTCTCTTTTTTGACAAATCGATTATCGATAAAGAATTCTTCTGTTTTGTAGGGGTTTTTTCCTTCCCCCCTTTCTTTTCCAAGCGCTCCTCCTACGAGAAGCTGCTCGGAATGAAATCAGATCAATCATGGATATTTATCAATCAATCAAGCCTGTGTATTCATATATAGACACTCATGGATATTTACCATGGTACACACAAGCCTGTGTATTCATATAGACACTCATGGATATTTACCATGGTGCACACAAGCCTGTGTATTCATATAGACACTCATGGATATTTACCATGGTACACACAAGCCTGTGTATTCATATAGACACTCATGGATATTTACCATGGTGCACACAAGCCTGTGTATTCATATAGACACTCATGGATATTTACCATGGTGCACACAAGCCTGTGTATTCATATAGACACTCATGGATATTTACCATGGTGCACACAAGCCTGTGTATTCATATAGACACTCATGGATATTTACCATGGTGCACACAAGCCTGTGTATTCATATAGACACTCATGGATATTTACCATGGTACACACAAGCCTGTGTATTCATATAGACACTTGTAGCGGCTGGTTTCCTGTACTCCCTTCGGTGATGTCATGATTAACATAACATTACATAATAGCATTACATCATTGATGTGTCATGTGATTGTCTGTCTTAAGTGGTTGAAACGATAGAAAGTTGTCTTGTGTTCTATATGAGTTGAAACAAAGAAGCGCTAACTTTAATCCGCTTCATTGGTGACCCCGACGTACAACTTGCACAGCAGCTTCTGCAGCGCTACAACGAGCTAATCTTCCATGGCGGAGGACGACCCCATCGCCGCTCTTCATTCTGTGTCCCTCAAACTGCCTCCATTCTGGCGTGATGACCCTCAATTGTGGTTCCACCAAGTGGAGGCACAGTTTGCTACAAAAAATATCGTCCAACAGCTAACGAAATACCAATATATTGTCGGTTCCCTGGCACCAGAGACTGCCCGTGAGGTAAGGGACGTCATTATAACAATCCCTGCTGTCAATCTCTACGACGCTCTGCGGGAGCAACTCATTGCGCGCACTTCTCTCACGGAGTCCCAGCGGATGCAGAAACTCCTCTCTTTGGAGCCCTTGGGTGATATGAAACCTTCCCACCTCCTCAGAAGGATTGAACAGCTAGCTGGGAAATCATGCAATGATGACCCAGTTCTGCAGGAGATTTTTCTTACTATTTTGCCAGTATCTGTTCAACTTATTCTGAAGTCTCACCCAGACAAAACTGTGGAACAACTTGCTACCCTCGCTGACAGCCTAATTACACTCTCCCAGGACAGTTCACTGCATGGCTCTCTAAGCTCTGTCTCACCTGTTCCTGTTCAGGTTGATACTGTTGCCTCTCTCCGTTCTGAATTGGCAGATCTCAAGCGTCAGCTATCCCACCAGCAGACATTCCCCAGCCCTGCAGCTGCCTCTTCCACAGGCCTATGTTGGTACCATGCACGATTTGGTAGTAATGCCACTAAATGCAAGGCACCTTGTTCGATGTCGGGAAACGCCTTCCCCGGCCGCTGATGGCGACCAGCGCTTCGGGGAATTCTAGTCGCCTTCTTTTTATTACAGACCGCACTTCAGGCCAACGCTATTTGGTCGATTCTGGTGCGGAAGTCAGTGTACTTCCTGTAACACATGCTGACCGTCGCATACAGAAGAAGGTACTCTCTCTCAGAGCCGCGAACGGCTCTATCATCTCCACATTTGGCAAGCGTACCTTGTCACTGCACTTTGGCCCCATGCAACCCTTCACCTGGACCTTCATTCTGGCTGATGTTCACCAGCCTATCATAGGTGCAGATTTCTTTCGTGAGTACGGTTTACTCATTGATCTGAAGCATTGTCAACTGCTCCATGCAGAAACATTCCGCAGCATTCCTGCTCATCATTCTGCACTTGAAGCACTACACCTCAGTTATGTCTCTTCGACACCAAATTGTTATGCAGCCATCCTTCAACAATTTCCTCAGCTCATTACTCCTCAAATGACAGACAGGTCACCCACACATGGTGTTCAACATCGTATAATAACTAACGGCCGACCAACCTTCGCTAAGGCTAGGCGACTTTCTCCTGACAAGCTGGCTATCGCCAAGAAGGAGTTCCATAACCTTCTCAAGCTTGGCATCATTCAACCCTCCTCCAGTGCCTGGGCTTCACCTCTTCATATGGTTCCCAAAAAATCAGGTGATTGGCGTCCCTGTGGTGATTATCGTGCCCTCAACGCAATTACCACACCCGACCGTTACCCAATACCACACATTCAGGACTTTGGAGCATCTCTACGCGGAGCCACAATTTTTTCTAAGATCGACCTGGTCCGGGCCTTTAATCAGATTCCGGTGCACAAGGATGACATTCCAAAGACTGCCATCATAACACCATTTGGCCTCTATGAGTACCACTGGATGCCATTTGGACTCAGGAATGCGGCTCAGACCTTCCAGCGCTTTATGGACCAAGTCTGCCGGGGACTATCCTTTTTATTTGTCTACATGGACGATATCCTTGTAGCTAGCCATACACCGGAAGAACATGAGCATCACCTGCAGACACTTTTTTCACGCTTGGCTGATTTCGGACTAGTCCTCAATCCTGGTAAATGCATCTTCGGTGTCTCCACCCTTGACTTCCTTGGCCACCGCATTAACTCCTCGGGTGTTGCTCCAATGGACGACCGTGTTGATGCCATCCGCAATTTTCCTGTGCCTACTAATAAAACCTCTTTGCAAGAGTACTTGGGACTTATTAACTTTTATCACCGTTTCTATCCACATTGTGCTAACGTCCTACACCCACTGTATAACCTCCTTAAAGGCAAGAACACTCCTTGGTTGTGGTCACCCGCATGCCAGGAAGCTTTCCTCAGAAGTAAGCAGGCACTACAGACGCTAACTCTGTTGGCATATCCTGACCCTGTGGCGCCTACTTCCATCACGGTTGATGCCTCCACTATTGCTGTTGGTGCAGTTCTGGAGCAGAGACTCCATGGCCAATGGACACTCATCTCCTTTTTCTCTCGCAAACTTCGTGATCCAGAGACACGATACTCTGCCTTTGATCGAGAACTACTCGCTATCTACCTGGCTATCCGCCACTTTCGTCACTTTGTTGAAGGAAGGTCCTTTACAGTCTTCACTGACCACAAGCCCCTGACCTTCGCCCTATCAAGTACTAATTCTGACAAATGGACACCTCGGCAAACTCGTCATCTCTCATTCATATCGGAGTTTACTAATGATATCCGTCATGTTGAAGGTAAAGACAATGCTGTTGCCGATGCCCTGTCACGTGTCAACAACTTTTCAACAGTGACTCCCACGCTGGACTATGCAGAACTCTCTGCTCAACAGATTGCTGACGCGAACACTCAGGCTTTACGCACTGCTGTCACTGCTCTACAGCTACAGGACATCCAACCTTCCGGATCTCCGCACTCTATCCTGTGTGACACTTCATTGGGCTACCCTCGACCCGTTGTACCTGTCTCACTTCGTCGCAAAGTTTTTGATTCCCTGCATTCACTTGCTCATCCTGGAGCACGACCCACCAAGAAGCTAATCGCATCCCGGTATGTTTGGCACGGCCTCAAAAGAGATGTCACTGCGTGGACCAAGTCGTGTCTCAGTTGCCAACAATCCAAAATCTCCCATCATGTGGTTAGTCCCCTGCAGAGTTTTCCTGTTCCGAGTTCCAGGTTTGAGCATCTGCATGTTGATATTGTTGGTCCATTACCACCTTCCAGAGGCTACCTACCTGTTCACAGTTATAGACAGGTTCACCAGATGGCCAGAGGCTATTCCCATGGTGGACTGCACTGCCAATACATGTGCCCAGGCATTCCTGTCTGGGTGGATTTCGCGCTTTGGTGTACCTGCTTCTATTACCTCTGACCGTGGACGTCAGTTCATCTCTACACTCTGGCAGGATTGTCTACATCTATTTGGCATTAAACCAATTCAAACCACATCCTTTCATCCGCAAGCTAACAGGATGGTAGAGAGAATGCATCGCCAGCTGAAGGCTAGCCTCAAAGCTAGACTTACCAATGCATCATGGTGTGACCAGCTCCCTATCGTCCTTTTGGGCATGTGAGCTGCTCTCAAAGAAGATCTCGGGACTTCATCCGCCGAGATGGTTTATGGGACTACTCTCCATCTCCCTGGAGATTTCATTGCACAAGCACCACATGCGACCTTGCCTGGTTCCTTCGCAGATCAACTACGTCAGCACATGGCTCAGTTGAGACCTGCGCCAGTTCTTTCTCATGGTCAACGGACCTTTCATGTGCCCTTGGATCTCCAGTCTGCCACACATGTTTTTGTACGTCGCGATGCCCATCGCACCCCTCTTCAGCGACCATATAATGGCCCATTCAGAGTACTCGACAGGAATGACAAGTATTTCACGGTGGATCTTGGCACACGCTCGGACAACATTTCCATTGACCGTCTCAAAGCAGCTTTCTTGGATGTACCAGTGTTAACACAGTCTACATCACAGAGGTCGCAACCGTCTTTGCCTACCCTGGTGCCAGCTCGTTCGTCCCTCTCGCCAACTGCTCCTACTTTCGTGCCCACCACTCCGACACAGGGACTGCCGGTTCCTGGTTACGTCACCAGAGCTGGCCGGACTGTTCATCGTCCAGCTCGGCTTTCGTCTCTTCGTGGATGATCACTGGGGGGGAGCACTGTAGCAGCTGGTTTCCTGTACTCCCTTCGGTGATGTCATGATTAACATAACATTACATAATAGCATTACATCATTGATGTGTCATGTGATTGTCTGTCTTAAGTGGTTGAAACGATAGAAAGTTGTCTTGTGTTCTATATGAGTTGAAACAAAGAAGCGCTAACTTTAATCCGCTTCACACTCATGGATATTTACCATGGTACACACAAGCCTGTGTATTCATATAGACAGTCATGGATATTTACCTTGGTGCACACAAGCCTGTGTATTCATATAGACACTCAAGGATATTTACCATGGTACACACAAGCCTGTGTATTCATATAGACACTCAAGGATATTTACCATGGTGCACACAAGCCTGTGTATTCATATAGACATGGATATTTACCATGGTACACACAAGCCTGTGTATTCATATAGACACTCATGGATATTTACCATACACACAAGCCTGTGTATTCATATAGACACTCAAGGATATTTACCATGGTACACACAAGCCTGTGTATTCATATAGACACTCATGGATATTTACCATGGTACACACAAGCCTGTGTATTCATATAGACACTCATGGATATATACCATGGTACACACAAGCTGTGTATTCATATAGACACTCAAGGATATTTACCATGGTACACACAAGCCTGTGTATTCATATAGACACTCATGGATATTTACCATGGTACACACAAGCCTGTGTATTCATATAGACACTCATGGATATTTACCATGGTGCACACAAGCCTGTGTATTCATATAGACACTCATGGATATTTACCATGGTGCACACAAGCCTGTGTATTCATATAGACACTCATGGATATTTACCATGGTACACACAAGCCTGTGTATTCATATACACACTCAAGGATATTTACCATGGTGCACACAAGCCTGTGTATTCATATAGACACTCAAGGATATTTACCATGGTACACACAAGCCTGTGTATTCATATAGACACTCATGGATATTTACCATGGTACACACAAGCCTGTGTATTCATATAGACACTCATGGATATTTACCATGGTACACACAAGCCTGTGTATTCATATAGACACTCATGGATATTTACCATGGTGCACACAAGCCTGTGTATTCATATAGACACTCATGGATATTTACCTTGGTACACACAAGCCTGTGTATTCATATAGACACTCATGGATATATACCATGGTACACACAAGCCTGTGTATTCATATAGACACTCATGGATATTTACCATGGTACACACAAGCCTGTGTATTCATATAGACACTCATGGATATTTACCATGGTACACACAAGCCTCTGTATTGGTTCAATGAGCCAAGAAGCCACCAAAGCGAGATATAGACTTTTTTGTGTGTTTTTAGGATCTGCGGTTTCTATTAGAGAGCATACAGTGCGTAGGCTTGAACTGTAAGCAGTGCCCAATGTTGCTGACATGTTCTGTGCTCATGCAGAGTGGAGCCCAGAAGTTTCCATTCATCGTTGTCTCTTCACCGTGTTGGGCGTCTTCTGTCATTTCTTTTGCTTGTATTAGTCTGACAGCAGCAACATGTTGTGTGATAGTCTGACAGCAGCAACATGTTGTGTTAGTCTGACAGCAGCAACATGTTGTGTGTTAGTCTGACAGCAGCAACATGTTGTGTGTTAGTCTGACAGCAGCAACATGTTGTGTGTTAGTCTGACAGCAGCAACATGTTGTGTGTTAGTCTGACAGCAGCAACATGTTGTGTGTTAGTCTGACAGCAGCAACATGTTGTGTGTTAGTCTGACAGCAGCAACATGTTGTGTGTTAGTCTGACAGCAGCAACATGTTGTGTGTTAGTCTGACAGCAAGCCACATGTTGTGTGTTAGTCTGACAGCAGCAACATGTTGTGTGTTAGTCTGCCAGCAGGCCATCATGGGCAGTGTGTGAGCTGCTTCCATAGCATGGATGAGTGTATTATTATTTGTTTGTTTCATGTGCGGTGTGTTATCTGCGTGCATAGCATGGATGAGTGTATTATTATTTGTTTGTTCCATGTGCGGTGTGTTAGCTGCGTGCATAGCATGGATGAGTGTATTATTATTTGTTTGTTCCATGTGCGGTGTGTTAGCTGCGTGCATAGCATGGATGAGTGTATTATTATTTGTTTGTTCCATGTGCGGTGTGTTAGCTGCGTGCATAGCATGGATGAGTGTATTATTATTTGTTTGTTCCATGTGCGGTGTGTTAGCTGCGTGCATAGCATGGATGAGTGTATTATTATTTGTTTGTTCCATGTGCGGTGTGTTAGCTGCGTGCATAGCATGGATGAGTGTATTATTATTTGTTTGTTCCATGTGCGGTGTGTTAGCTGCGTGCATAGCATGGATGAGTGTATTATTATTTGTTTGTTCCATGTGCGGTGTGTTAGCTGCGTGCATAGCATGGATGAGTGTATTATTATTTGTTTGTTTTGTGTTGTGTAATTTGCTTTATCTCACTTCTCTTTTTCACAATTGTTTCTCTTTAAAAAAAAAATATGGTAAATTTATATTCTGTAAGCATAATGGACGACTAGACTGAAACTGAGACAGGATTTTTTTATAGCCGAACTGTAGTATATGTTTTAGTGAATATATAATTATATGCATGTATGTTTGCTATCCAACCACTCAGTAGTCATAGATTCTCCAGCAACTGTACTAATTTAGATGCTGTTACAACTTTGCCTGTCTGGTTCTAGAATTTTTTGGTGCCATCAAGCCTCACCAGGTATTGGACAACTCTGCTGCCGTATACAAAAGCAAGATGAAGATGGGAGGCCACAAGCGAAAGCTCCCTTCTCGCGATCACATCAGAAAGAAGGACGGTCGAGGTGACATTCTTCATAACATGCCCTCTGCAAGTCTCAGTGATTTAACCACACCTCTCGAGGAACCGACTCCTGTCGTTAATGACGAAGAAGGGGATGACATGGCAACGGAAGATCACTCAAAGGATGCGAAGGACTCTCCTCATCCCAAGCCAAGACCCAAAGCAGCTCCTCGAAAGAAACCTGTTTTGCCTCCTGCTCCATCAAGCTCTGCTGATCAGGGAAAGAAGCAACCGTTAGCTGCTCCCCGACTACGATCTAGTCAAGACTCTGAGGAGGCAGAATCAGAGGGAAAGGACAGTGGGGCAGGGGATAAAGCAGTGTCCCACGGACAATCCCGATCTAATGAGACTTCTGCACCTGAATCTCCAGCAAAGAAGGATCCGTCCAAGCTCAGCTTGAAAAACAAAAAAGCACTTCTGGCCCAGAACATTTTGATGAATCCTCAAGATAAAAACAAACCTGGCGCTCCTTTTGTCCACAGAAAGCCAAAACCTGTTCCCACAACACCTGCAGGGTCCGGCTCAGATCCAGCTGAATCCAGGAATGAATTGGCTGGTGCAGAGCATCAAAGAGGACCAACAGCGGAGGAGGGGGACAACGTGAAACCCAACAGGGGGAAGAAGCTGCCCCCTGGTGCCTTCAACATGATGAAGATGGGTGGCGTACCTATCATGAAGCCTGGCAGTTCGCCGGAGAGAACCAGAGCTGCCACCGTTTCCACAAGCCTGCTCAGTAATGAGCGAGAATTGACACAAGACCATGTCGGTATGGAGGATAGAGAAGGAGGGAAAGAGTCTGGTGAAAATGAACAGGACATAAGGTCTCGATTGCAAGCTAAGTTGCGGAAGACAATGTCTGTGGATGACGATTCTGGTTCAGATGCTGGCAGTAAGCACAACTCACCTCTTACTCGCCCCAAGATCAAGAAGCGGTCGGGCTCGACAGCAGATGATGGAGCCAACACCTCACCTCTTACTCACCCCAAGTTGAAGAACCGATCTGACTCAACAGCTGACGATGGAACCGACAGTGTGGAAGGTGGCGGTGCGGATGCTAATGTGGTGCTGACATGGACACCGGACGTGACTGCGGCATGGCTGTGTCAGATTGAGTTGGCCAGCCACCAGCAGACATTCCTGGAGAAGGGAATCCAAGGATATATGTTATTTGACATGGATGCACACAAGCTCAAGGTACGGAAGTAATCTAGAACAATTTGTTTCGTTTTATTCGGTCTTCAAAATTTATTTAAATTAATGCTAATCAGTTCAGTTCATTTTTTCCTCAGTATAATATATATACACCACCTTATGAAATTACTTTTTTTTCTCTTTTTTTATTTTTAATAAGGGCTTATATATTCTGTTTAAAAAGTGGCACTCAGCAGCATGATGTTCTAATAAAAGCATATATATATATATTTCTTTTTTTGTTGTGTTTAGCATGAGTTTATTTACTTTATCACTGTTGATGTTGTTTAGAGTATGGGCATGGTCTCGCATGAAGATAGAAACATCTTCAAGAAAGAGATTAAAAATCTGAAGCCGTTTGCAGACAAACAGAAGAAGCTGATGGAGAAGCTCCGAAAGGAAGAAAAGAAACTTGCCAAAAAGAAGAAAAAATAGCGATGGTGTGGTGTGCGTGTGTTTTTTCCGTTGTTGCTCTCTAATATGTTGTGCTTGACTGTTGCGTTGTTGTGGCATTATGCATATTTAGTTTTGCAAATTTTTGTACTTTGTTAGTTGTTGTCGTTGTGCTAGTTGTTTTATGGTAATGCTCTCTCTCTAGCTTTGTCATCAGTATCATCTTGTAATATTAGTCATAAGCAGTGTAATGACATTATTGTACAAGTCCTTTGCAGCATTCATTTCAACAATATTATATTGGGTCATGACAAGTGGCTGGGATGTTATGTAACTATAGAACATTGTGTGATTGCGAGTGGGAACATTTTCAGTGCCAGCACAGACTTGTATTTCAGGCTTGCTTCAGTAGCTGCTCTGCCGGACATATTTCTGGTTTGGGTAGAGGTTGAGGTACAAAGTCACTCTTGTAGCACGACTCTGCAGCCATCTTTCTGCTGTAGAGTAAAGGACTCTTCTGAAACCTTGTATCGAGAGGCTTGAAGGCTTCAACTGGCAATGCTTCCTTTCTGACAAAATTGGATTTTGTCTCGGACTCCATATCAAACTTGCTCTTGGATGGATGATAGACACGCTCTGCTTTGTCCCCGTGAAGCTGTCTCCGCGGTACCTTCCAAAACTTGAAGTACTCGCACTGGTTCACGGTCTTGCCATTGAAGTACACACCGAAGTCCTGACTCTCTTTGATGTGTTTGCTTCCTTTGCTATTCTGACTCGCTCTGACGTTGGTGAGCTTCGCATCTCTCATGCTAGATGCTTGGACGTGGCAAGAGATGGGTTGGTAATGAATACTTGTAGTGGTGTCGTCATAAAACTTCCCACCTGCACCCTCCAAGGGATTTGTAGAGAGCACTTGACTATCCTTGAACGATGTCCTTGGTCGTGGAACTTCAACATGTTCGACGTAGTTTGATTTATGCTCGGTGTGGTGGTTGAAGTTGCCTAGTCTGAAGAGCGTGAGCCTGTCGGGTTCTGGTGGACAGTAATAACGACGTGTGGTATGTTCTGGCAATTCACAAATATCCCTCTGAGTCTGGGTCAAGTACTCTGCCTCCTCTTTGCTAGGGATCATTGTCTCAACTTGCACTTTGCTCTGATTTTTGGAAAAAACAACTCTTTTCTGTGGTAGAGGGGGAAGTTTGTACATCATCTGGTGCGTGGTGCTTCCATCGAAGTTTCCATTTGACAAGTGTGTCTCAATCTTCTTACAGCTCTCGCTCGGCTTCCCGTCTTTCGCAGTAAAATCATTCCTTGTCAAACTTTCCGTCTGAATCTTGCCGACAAAGAAAGGTTTCTCCTGTTGCTCCTTGTAGCCTTCCGGTCGGTGTTTGCCATTCCATTCCTTCAGACTGTGCTGGTTGGTAGTGCAATAATTCTCCAGAGGACCAACTTCGATGATACGAGGCAAAGTTGTCCTCATCAGTGATTCCGCCATTGGAGTGGGATCAAATTTCCTCCTAGGGTAATCTAGCTTGTAGCTTGTAGTATCTTGAATGGGTGCTTGTGATGGATCAGGAGTTCTCCGTTTTGTTTTTGGTAAAGCTATTGCTGCCATGAGAGGTTTTTCCACGTAGTCTTTTCTGCTCGTACTGAGAGTATCCATTGGTCTGTAAGGATTCAATTCGGGAAAGATTCGAGCTGGAATCGCTAAACCTCTCTTAGTCTTCATGACATTTTCGACAGGGTGGAAGGTGTCCTTGTAGTCAGAAATTGGGTTGTAGTTGGCCTTGAGCTTCTGGTCCATCATGAGGGTATTTGTGCTGATGTGGTGCACCTGGCAGTGGTGCTTCCTGGGGAGGAGGCAAATAAGTATTCTTTTGGGGGTTAAAGTTTTTATTTTTATTTTTGTGAAGTAAATGGAGGGAGCCACTAATGCATGTACATATATTATAATTATGTCATGCACAACTGGTCGATCCCACTTTGCACTATGGATAGTTTTCCTTTGTCCTCGCTAAGTAAACTTGTTAACAAACTCTCAGTCGAATTACAATAACCTTCTCCATAATCAACTTGGATTTTACTCTCTCGACGTTTCGACTATATAGATCCTCTAGCCTTCATCAGGAATGATTATCAGGATCCACTTGATATTATTATTAGTTTATTCTTACATCCGGTTCACGTGCTAGATGCATGTGCCAGACGTGTGTGATCTCAGTCACATAGTGAATAGTGTATTATATTCCTGATGAAGGTTAGAGTATTTAGTTGAAATGTCGAGAGAGTAAAATTCAAGTTGATTACTGGGAAGGTCATTGTAATGTCAACTTGTTTGCAAGTTGAAATGTCGTCAAAACCAAAACATTTCTACACCCTCCAAGTGTGCGTCATTATCCAGGGCTAAGAGTAGGGCTAGGAAAAGTATTCATAGATGGGGAAAGTGTGGCTGTGTGATGGTATTGGCTGTATCGACCACACATAACATATATATACAGATCAACATTAGAATATTAAGTTTGTCCAACTAAGTGTCGATATTAGAACAATAATTTTGTTCATCAGGATTCAATCCACATGAAGAATGAAGCTACACTGTGGGTCTTCAAAAATGAACATAGTATGTAACTTCCATTCTGTATCTTAAAGATATGGGAACTCCAAATAGACAAATATAATGACATGTATTTATGTGACTCCATTACCTGCAGTCACACTTGCCGCAGGTGCAAACAGCTTTGCTCTCCTTTGCTGTCTCTGTTCTGGATTCCAATGCACCCTCAGACCTTGCTGCTGCTGCTGCTGCCGCACTGTCATCAGTTTGGAGCTCGATGGTCACTGTGCTGCTTCCTCCAGCCTTAGTGGCGGGTAAATTGACAGCATATTTTAAAACCATTATACCTATGTTTACTATGCACTCGGGTTAGCTAGCTGCAAGAAGGGTCACTCACTACACAAGCTCTGCATCTATAGACACAAAATCAACCAACAATAATGAACATTTGCACACACCCACCCCTAAAATCCACATCGATTTGTGAAAAAGAATAGTTACTACTCATTAACAGAGTCTATGTAGCACCAGCGCCGTGGCTAGGTGCTGGGTGGTTTTGATGAGTGTTAAACAGTAACTAAGTGAAAAAGTATGTCAATTATTGATAAACAACACGCCTCTCTTTTTCACCATATCTCCAGGGGACGCATAAGCCTGGAACTTGACTGAATATACAAAGATTTACTATATAAAAGCCTATATTCTCAAGTGCCATAAACAATAGCAGCAACACTTTTCTTGAGTAGCATGAGCTCCCACTGGTGATGTCGGCATAGCGACTGAAGTTGACATCTACTTTCTGCTTCTCAACCTCCGGCACAAGCTGTGACCCACTCATCACCCGCCCAAACATGACATGGATGCTGGAGAGGAAAGGAAGCATCAGAGAACTGTATCATGTGAGCTTATAAGACATCATGTGATTGATACAAGTGGATCATGTGAGCTTATAAGACATCATGTGCTTGTGCAGGTGGATCACCTGAGCTTATAAGACATCATGTGATTGATAGAAGTGGATCATGAGAGCTTATAAGACATCATGTGTTTGATACGCCTCATTGAAGTGCAGATCCTCAGGTGTGAGGTGGATGTTCCATCTGCTGGTACTCCCTTATCTTCTACCATAAGCTCATCTGTTGTATATCACATTCCTTGCACCAAGATGCGGACGTTGGCAACCTAAACAAGGACAAGAAACAAACAACAAACAAACAAAAAAGGATGCTTGTGAGAAATGAGAACTGCAGAAGTCAACCATTTCCGAAATGCATGGTACCACACCACCACCCAAGCTTGTTGGGAGGGGACCTCAGTCATAGCATGGCCTGGAACTTGAATGTGAACCCCTCTATTTCACCACCTCCAGTGGACACATGGCCCAGAACTTGTCTGAATATGAAGATAACATGCCCTCTATTTCACCCCCTCCAGCGAATGCATGGCCCAGAACTTGTCTGAATATGAAGATAGCATGCCCTCTATTTCACCACCTCCAGCAGATGCATGGTCCAGAACTTGTCTGAATATGAAGATAACATGCCCTCTATTTCACCACCTCCAGCGGATGCATGGCCCAGAACTTGTCTGAATATGAAGATAACATGCCCTCTATTTCACCACCTCCAGCGGATGCATGGCCCAGAACTTGTCTGAATATGAAGATAGCATGCCCTCTATTTCACCCCCTCCAGCGGATGCATGGCCCAGAACTTGTCTGAATATGAAGATAGCATGCCCTCTATTTCACCACCTCCAGCGGATGCATGGTCCAGAACTTGTCTGAATATGAAGATAGCATGCCCTCTATTTCACCACCTCCAGCGGATGCATGGTCCAGAACTTGTCTGAATATGAAGATAGCATGCCCTCTATTTCACCACCTCCAGCAGATGCATGGTCCAGAACTTGTCTGAATATGAAGATAACATGCCCTCTATTTCACCACCTCCATGGCCTGGAACTTGACTTAATATGAATAAATCTCAAGAAAAGTGAGTGAGTGGCCCATGAGCCAACTGTAAGTGGGTAGAGGACATTCTTGTCACATGTGTGAAGAGTGTGTGTGATTTTGCTAAAGACCTCAGCAATCCTTTCACAGAAACCAACAAAAACGTAGCCTTAGTGATTATGCCTTTGCAGTAGTTGATGCCATGCAGACTGTAGAAGACAAAGGCAAAACACAGAACAGAACCAGAGATTCAATCAGTGACAATGTGAAGATGTTCCATGCTTCAATACCAACTACTGACATGCCACCATTGGCAAACTTCACAAAAACAAACTACAAAGTCTACCTAGGCCTCTCTAATCTCAAGACAGACATTCAGCTCTTCGCCTGTACATTTCACACCAAGTTTGAGGAGGAGATCTCGACACATTCGTTGACAATGAGAACCTTTCTTGGCCTCTCTCATTGTCGGTCACTACCGTCACCTAACAACCAAATTTGATTTGGTTGTTTGATGGTGGATGAAGTGCCAGCTGTGGAAGTGAGAATTGTGGGTGGAGCTTCCTTGTATATGTAGAGCAGGAGTCTCAACCATAAGAAATCCCATCTGCTATCAAGAACCATCAAGGTTGTGCTCACTACTTACATTTCGCAGCTGTTGGAAGATGTGATTTGACTAGGTGTGGTCTGGGATGTCTATAAGAAAGAGTGTCTAAAGAATCCAACATGAAAGTGCATGGCTGGAAATCATCTGCAGATCAAAAATAGGAAAGAGTTCCTCCAAGTCGATGCAAATATAGATGGCTGTTTATTGCTTTCCTTGAGTATATATCAGTTCCCAGCTGATTTCCATTATGGTGAAAAAGCTGCTGTACCAGACCTCTCTGAATTGTGCTGCACCACTAGAGAAGCTGATATGAGAGTCCCTATTCCACGCCTCTCATGGGTGAGTGTCACTGATACTGATGTCGTGGCCATCACAACTTCTTTATGGATAACTGTGAGCATGGGTGGCCTCGGTCATAAAGTGCGGCACATTCCGTGCCACCAGATTGCTTCTGTAGAGGAGACCCCAAGGTGATTCAGGATCCAACTGAGAATCAAACTAAGTCGAGATGTTGTACTGGGGGTGTGTGGCTCTTGACTACTGTTGATAGTAGTGCAGCCAACTAAATTATCCATTAGAATTTTGTTTTTGTCCTAGACATAGTACATGCCTGTATGGAAGTGGTGTTCGAGAGGATTCACTCGAACCCTCCCTTTCTGGAAAGGGAAAGAATTTTTTTACACACTCTCTAGTCTCACAACTTTTCATAAATAGTTAATAGCCATAGTGGAACCACCATCCTCCAAACAGTGAAGCGGTTTCACTTCAGCTGCATACTAGTGACCGCATGAAACCAGTGACAATGTTGTACGAGGACATATTGTAAAGACACAAATTTATTATAATCTAGTCATTCAAAAATAGTATACTTTCTGAGCATTCGTATGACTCCAGTCCTGCCACTCACCCCCTTCACACAGTCACCTGGACCAACACTAATCGCATATGTAAACCCCCTCATAGACCTACAAAATGAACACATTGTCTTCTTACCAGAGAAGTGCCAAAGCATTGCATAAACCTTTTTCTATGGTGTCCAATAAATTATCTAAGAGTCGTGCTTCTTTGAGTATGATTCTCTTCATTTCTTATTAAGTATTGAAGGAATCAAGTCAGGAAGAGTCCTTTGAGTCCCTCTCTCTTGTGACATCCTAAAACACAGCTTTGCAATTGCAATATGCTGTCCAGCTAACTTGCCCTCCAAGATGATGTTTACACAAATCCACGTAACCTGTGACCTCTCATATCATATGCAATGTATGACTTTTGTATTGTGTTTCAGTCCTGCCATAAAGTGCTTCGTAAATGGATTGAAAAGTCTTACGACAACCATATCAGTCCAGATGCTCAGAATTAAATCTTAAAAATCATGGCTCTAAAAGTGCTTCATGGTATAGCAGCTGACATAGCTGAATCTGGATGTTATAGTATCTTGGCTGATGAGAGTACAGATGCAAGCAACATTGAACAACTTGTGATTTGCATACGTTGGGTGAATGAGATGACAGTACGTGAGGAATATATTGGTCTGATGTCAGTTTCTCAGACCAATGCAGACACAATTGTTGCTTGCATAAAAGATGTGCTGCTACGCATGAATCTTAAAATTCAAGATGCCCGTGGGCAATGTTATGACGGATGTTCGACCATGACTGGAACAAAAAATGGCAAATCAAGAAACTGAATGAAAAATGTCCTGTTATTGCCACTCGCTTAATCTTGCTGTCGGGGATACAATAAAAAATATTTCCCTGTTGAAAGACATGCTTGATGTGGCTTATGAAATTACTAAATTAATAAAGAAGAGTCCAAAAAGAGAGGCAGTATTCCGCAGAAAGCAATCAGAAATTCTGGGGCAAACGGAACATGATCTCCATGTAGACAATATTGACTCACCAAACTCTGAAAATCCTCTGCCCAACAAGGTGGACTGTCCGAGCAGCATCACTGAGTGCTATTCTGAAAAATTATGGCACTCCCATGATCCTATGGGGCTGGGCACAAGACCATGTCAAAGACTCTGAAATGAAGGCAAGAATAATTGGAGTGGAGACTAAAATAAGTGGAGACTAAAATGCAAACTTTTAGTTTCTTCTATGGTCTTCAGCTTGCCATTGTAGTACTTTCACATTCAGATAACCTCAGCACTTACCTTCAGAGGGCAGAGCTATGTGCAGTGGATGCTCAAGCGAATGCCAAGCTATCTGTCACTGTCCTACGAGGAATACGATCAGACAGTGATGCAAGCCTCCATTGGACAAAAGTAACTCAAGCTGCTGTGAAGTTGGAACTAAAAGAGCCTTCACTTCCACGTCACCGTAAGATGCCATCAAGGTATAGTGAGGGTAATGCTCAACATGAGCACCATACCAATGTAGAGAACTTTTACCGCCAAATCTATTTTGAGGCTGTAGCTAGCTGCATTGAAGAGCGTTTTAATCAGAAGGACTACACCACATATGCAACCTGTGAGAAGGTCCTAGTGAAAGGAACATTGGGGGAGGATGTCTCACAAAATGTTGACGAACTATGTGAGTTCTACACTGAGTTTGACCCTGATACCTTAAGAATCCAGCTATCTATAATGGCAGAGTCCTATCGCAGTTTCAGTCAAGATGAAGGTGGTGGTGATACATTGCAAAATGTCGTTGATTTCCTCAAAAAGAACAAAAGCATCTGGCCCCTCATACCAGAGGTCATGTCTTTGGTCAAGGTTGTTCTGGTTATGCCGGCAACTAATGCAAGCTCTGAACGAGCCTTCAGTGCGCTGAGAAGGGTGAAGTCTTACCTTCGTACAACAATGTCGAACAACTGCCTCAATCATCTGATGACATGCATAGTGCTGGTGAAGGAACTGAGCCTCAAGCAAGTGACAAATGACTTTGTGGATAGAGTAGAGAGGCGCTCATACATCTTCGGCCACTTTTCCATTTCTTAGTAAATGTGATTAGATGTGAATGATAGTCTCTTTCTCTCTCTTAGATGTTAGTGCTAGTATACTGTTTGTCATCTGGTTATGTTATGTGTTCAGGTGATTACTAAAATGAAAATATTTTCAACACTAATTTACCCCAAAGTCTGTATCCTATTTTTCAAAATATCCTGGATGAGTATCTAGAGACTCCCAGAGACTCCCCTAGAGTAGGCAGCTTTAATACTGCTTTTGGCCCCCCCAACTTTCATATGGAAATTCCCCCCCTGGGATAGAGGTCGTATTGGCATGGATGGAAGTCATATTGGCATGGATGGAGGTCGTATTGGCATGGATGGAGGCCATATTGGCATGGATGGAAGTCGTATTGGCATGGATGGAGGTCATATTGACATGGATGGAGGTCGTATTGGCATGGATGGAGGCCGTATTGGCATTGATGGAGGTCGTATTGGCATGGATCGATATTGGCATGGATGGAGGTCGTATTGGCATGGATGAGGCCATATTGGCATGGGTGGAGGTCATATTGGCATGGATGGAAGTCGTATTGGCATGGATGGAGACCATATTGGCATGGATGGAAGTCGTATTGGCATGGATGGAGACCATATTGGCATGGATGGAAGTCGTATTGGTATGGATGGAGGCATGGATGGAGGCCGTATTGGCATGGATCGATATTGGCATGGATGGAAGTCGTATTGGCACGGATCGATATTGGCATGGATGGAAGTCGTATTGGCATGGATGGAGGTCATACTGGCATGGATGGTGGCCATATTGGCATGGATGGAAGTCGTATTGGCATGGATGGAGGTCGTATTGGCATGGATGGAGGTCGTATTGGCATGGATGGAGGTCGTATTGGCATGGATGGAGGCCATATTGGCATCGATGGAAGTCGTATTGGCATGGATGGAAGTTGTATTGGCATGGATGGAAGTCATATTGGCATGGATGCAGGCCATATTGGCATGGATGGAGGTCGTATTGGCATGGATGGAAGTCGTATTGGCATGGATGGAGGCCATATTGGCATGGGTGGAAGTCCTATTGGCATGGATGGAGGTCGTATTGACATGGATGAAGGTCATATTGGCATGGATGGAGGTCGTATTGGCATGGATGGAAGTCGTATTGGCATGGATGCAGGCCATATTGGCATGGATGGAGGTCGTATTGGCATGGATGGAAGTCGTATTGGCATGGATGGAAGTCGTATTGGCATGGATGCAGGCCATATTGGCATGGATGGAGGTCGTATTGGCATGGATGGAAGTCGTATTGGCATGGATGGAGGCCATATTGGCATGGGTGGAAGTCCTATTGGCATGGATGGAGGTCGTATTGACATGGATGGAGGTCATATTGGCATGATGGAGGTCGTATTGGCATGGGTGGAGGTCATATTGGCATGGATGGAGGTCAGATTGGCAGCATGGATGGAAGTCGTATTGGCATGGGTGGAGGTCATATTGGCATGGATGGAGGTCATATTGGCATGGATGGAAGTCGTATTGGCATGGATGGAGGTCATATTGGCATGGATGGAAGTCGTATTGACATGGATGGAGGTCATATTGGCATGGATGGAGGCCATATTGGCATGGATGGAGGTCGTATTGGCATGGATGGAGGTCATATTGACATGGATGGAGGTCATATTGGCATGGATGGAGGCCATATTGGCATGGATGGAGGTCGTATTGGCATGATGGAGGTCGTATTGGCATGGGTGGAGGTCATATTGGCATGGATGGAGGTCGTATTGACATGGATGGAGGTCGTATTGGCATGGATGGAAGTCGTATTGACATGGATGGAGGTCGTATTGGCATGGATGGAGGTCGTATTGACATGGATGGAGGTCATATTGGCATGGATGGAAGTCGTATTGGCATGGATGGAGGTCATATTGGCATGGCCATATTGGCATGAATGGAAGTCATATTGGCATGGATGGAGGTCGTATTCCTGGTCTCTCTATGTGATGCAGCAAATATCAATCAAGACCAAATAATAAGCCTCAGAGAAGTAACTCTTCCATTAGACATGTTTTTGTGAGATATTTACACACACTAGATATAAATGTAACTTGCTCTTGTATAGTGCATAATATTTCCACTCTGTACTTCCAGGCGAAATGGCATTTCAAAGCTCACTAATTGTTAATTTTACCGGAAGTGGTAGATGGTCTGGTTAAAATGTCATTTGCAAAGCTCATGAGGTGTGCTTCACAAATAGCTCTTGGGCATGTTGCAAGATGCTGCAGTGCTCACAAACTGACTGAGCATATAATTATTCTGCTGATTTGGGAGTGTGACAGCACATACAGTGTATACTTGGTTGGATATGTGGAATAAACACAAACCCCCAGAACATTTATATGGTGTACTCATGTCTGCAATCATAAGCAGAGCAGAGTTGTTTTAGTAGTACCGGAAGAAGTGGTTGGTTTTATGCACTTCTGTAAAAATAGCACAATTAATACTAACCATAAATGTCATTTACTCGGCATGGTTTCCTGGTAGCACTGAACATCAGCAGTTTGTCTTATTCTTTCCTTCCCTCCCCACCTCCCCACTACCCCTTCCCTCCCTCCCCACCTCTCCACTACCACCTACCCTTCCCTCCCCTCTCCACCTCCCCACTACCACCTACCCTCCCCTCCCCTCCCCACCTCCTAATTATCAACTACCCCTTCCCTCCCCTCCCCACCTCCCCATTACCACCTACCCCTTTGTGTTAGCTTCTAGTGAACCCATATGCAACTGCAATTAATTTATGTATTATAATTAACTCCACCCTGTTCAAAATGAGCTTGAGTGCCTTTTCAACAACCCCCAGCTGCCACTTAGGCACACCCACTTCTCTCGGCTCCTGCGACAACTGGGAAGGACTCGGGCCATAAAACCACAGGTACTCTATTATCAAAAGGTGTCAACAACAGCTGGAATGAATGCCACCTGTTTTTGAGGTACATCTTTCCAATTATCAAACTGCAAACTTGGTACATATTTTGGAATCAGATGAATTATCACATCAGTGAGCTAGCCTGCAGAAAGGGGGCTGAGTATTACCTCATTTGGTAATACAGAGTATCATTCGCACATTTCTTAATAGTATAATATTCTCCTTTTGTCAGCTTAAATGGTTGTATTATCAACATAATTATAGCTAGCAGCTAGCAACTTGAAATACCTGTTTGTGTCAACTCACACTCTCAAGTGAATCTTAAAACAACCTCCTCCTTGGCAGTGCCATCATTATCATGGAATGAGCACATGCTGGAGATTTCTCCCAGGTATCTGGTGACCTGCCTTTAAAATGATCCCCGCTCACTGTATCCTAGTTCTCAGTGACCCTTGGTCACCAAATACTAGGATACAATGACCCGGGGAGTCACTGTGACCTACCATGGGAAGGAGTGACCCCCCCCCTCACCTTCTCGTTTATTCGGGTGAGGAGCAGTTCATTTTAGCATAAATAGTACTAAATTCAGTGAGAGGAATAAAGCATCTTTTATTGGAATAGTTAGCCAAGATGTCCTATCTGAGGATGGAGTGCAGTTGTGTAAGGGAACAGTACACACTGTACTTGACTGGTAACTGCCTCGCTAATGATCTTCAGTCATTTTAGACACTATGATTTCAGTGAGGCAGACAGCTGAGGATTGCATTTTAGAATAGCTAGGGGTAAATTTGCTTAGTTGAGACCTATCTGAGAATGCAGAATGCATTTGAATGAGAGAACAATGACCCCTCCTGCCTCTGAATGGAGTACCCTGCCCCGAGTTTGTTGTGACCTGTAACCGTGTTGTTCAATAGAAGCAAACATCTTTGGAAATATATTATCAATCTCTGTAAAACCAGTGCTCAGCATTGCAAGTGGTGCCAACTCCTTACAAATGTCACACTGAATCATGTTCTCAAACATCTCTGGCAGCAATAGATAGGGAATGGAAGTAACTTTCCACGGTTGAAATAAGCTTCGCATTTTTTCTTGGTTGAATTCCATATCTTCAACGGCGTATCCCTGGCCATGTGGTACGCATATGCGATAGCAAAGACACCACAGTCACTTGCACCTTTCTCCTGTTGCACCTCTGGGACATGAACAATAACTGTGTCCCCACCATACTTACCCGGTCTTCGATGAACAAATGGTAGATCATAGCTAGCTGATGAGTCAATAATGGGCTAATGCCACCCTCCACCCACTTGCTATCCAAGACTGTTTATTCTGTACGCTTACTGCCGGACATAGCCCAGTGGTTGCCATCGATGATATGGATTTGGATAGTTTCTTCTGAATGACTTTGCGCACGTAAGAAACCATCATTTTGGAGGGACTGCAACCAGAAATATTTGGGTATTCATTTTGAATTAGTTCCTGTGCCAAAGTGATGTGCTCATCAGTTAGCCATTTTCCAGCTCCTTCTTCATTCAACTTACTCTGGAATAAAAAATATTACTATTACATAGTTACAATCATTCTAAGTGATGGGCATGGCATTGTGGATTTCTGCATGACATGTACACTTTTATAAGCAACATTCATCAAATCACCAAAAAACATAGTAGAAACCTCACGATTGACTCACTCCTCCTTTATGTTTTGTGCAGACTCGTTACTTTTTTTCTGGTGATGGATTGTTTGCAGATGATTCTCTGTACACTTTCAGTCTGTCAGCATTGCCAAGACTGACAAGAATAATGTTAGACTTGAGGTTATGCAACCAGAAAAGCTTTTGACCCTTTTGTTCGACAGTTTCATATGGGCCACTCCATTTAGGAAACATTTTGTCACCTTTCCTGCTGTCCTGCTTAGAATTCCTCATGAGAACATGAGAACCAACTTCAAATTCCTATATATACACACAAAAAGTATACATGCACATATGCATAATGTTACTATTACAGTGCAACCAAGCTAATCTGAACTGGGTTATCCTAATCTGAATGGAGATTAGCAATTAGCTGATTAATATACATAGGCTTGACAGTTTCAAGGTTCTAGGTTTGTACATACTGTATACAACCCAAGCAGCTGTTTGTGGTGAATACAAGTAAGTCTATGGACTTAAATGTACAATACTGTGTTCACTGTTGAACACCCAGCCTACATTTACTATACTGTACTTTAAGCAGAGAAAGAACTGACCACCATTACCTAACTGAATATTTCCCTGTTAAGTTTATTGTAGTTACATGTGCACATGTAAAGTGGTATAAATTATTACAACAGTCAACAAGTTCACAAATCTCAAAGGTACAGGCCTATTGGGATTAGCGAGGTTCCACCATTATTATCCCTTTAACTTCCTCTTTGCATCATAGTCCTTTTTGTATCTTGCTTGTGAGTTGTGATGAAACAATATTCGTCTTGGCATTCTGAAAAACACTTTCCTTCATCATTGCTTGAACAAATCGTTCGAAACCATTCCACCTTCCATTTTACCTTCTATTTCACCCATACAATCTTCCTTTTTTGTGCTATCTCTATTTCTATGGGTAGAGTTACCTTTCTATAATGAAATACTCTGTAAATTATATTGTAAAAGCAGAATAAATCACCACAAACCTTTGGTACATCATCTCAAATGGTGTATAACCGATAGACTTCTGCTTAGAAATTCTGATAGTGAATAGAATAGGATCCAGTAATTTATCCCAATCATTTGGTGGTCATTGACCACCTTCAGAAGGCAACTTTGGATGGTGTGGTTAAATTTTTCCACTAGTCCATTTCTTTGTGAATGATAAGAAGGTGTCATTCTCTGTTGGGTTCCAAGAAGTGTTTGTAATAGCAAATTAATCCCATTTACAAATTCTTCACCTTGACCTGAAATTAGTCTTGTAGCACAGCCAAACCTTCACATTTATTTATCCTCGTTGCTGGCAGGCTCCTGGCAATAACCAGCAAAAAGCAGGAATAAGCTAATCTTCCTATATCAAATTGTTGATGAATAATGTCTTGTTTCATTGACTACAAAATATGAATGTAGTTATTTATCAACATAAGGTTTAATATTTTTTACAAATATTTGTTAAACATTTATTGTGGTTATGAGTATATTCAGCTTTGGTTATTTCACACACTCTAGAATCTAGATATTTGATTGCATGCAGCCAACCTGCATATAAAACAAGTCAGATACTTGTGTCTGCTACATAACAAGCAACTGCACGCTAAATAGTGGACTGGGAATTTCCAGAGCAGCAGGAGAGAGATCTGCTAGAGTAGATGAGAGTGCACCTTCCAACTATTGGTTTCTGCATGTTAAGATGACCAGAAACTTCTGATCTAGATATATACATAGCTATACATGACAAATCACCGTAGAGCTGTCAGATGCTGTATGACTAACCATATAACTAAGAAACGTAAAATAATTTTACATGATATGGGGCATCGCTTTGAAAATAAAAACACCGAGATTATTGACAGGTAAGAGAATGGCTTCTGAAGGGAGGTTGACCAGCAGCATGCTATTTCCTGTAGTGTAACTCCACGAATGATAGTTAGGCTCTCTCATACATCTATGGATAGTGCTAGTCCCTCAGCAAATGATTACACATGAGATAAGGCATTTGAGGCCAGGTGATATTGACAACTATTCTAGACAGCACAAGTTCTAGAAAGCTATGACAATATATATTGTTCTGTGTAGTGATCTGGAACTAACTTGAACTTTGTACTACTAGATAGTTATGCGCATGACACTAGTTCTTATTATTGCCCGTTATATATCTGTACTGTATTGTCGATTCGTAGACGTCGTGTTTGAGATCTAGTTGTATAAAATCTTTCTCTCTACGGTATAAATCACAACAATTTATACAACTAGATCTGTGGATAGATAAAGTCCTTCGTCCGGAACGTTTGTAGGCAGATCCAAACTCGAGTGACGCCTCAAAGGATTGGCTCCACTGGAGGAGGACATTCCAGAACTTTCTCGCTGTCCTCGACCGAGAGGGTTTGGACAAATTCGGTCATTTCCCGTTGGAAACACGCAACGCCATTAGTAACACCGAATGGGACCAAAGTGCCCTGCTCGTGATGTCACGTGTTCCAAGGGCCAAAAGAAGGGACACTTTCAGAAAGTTTGCCGAAGTGGTGCCCCACCCCTGTCTGAAGGGAGGACATCAGCCGCAATGTGGCGACCAATGCTTGCTACCATCTCCGCTGAGGTGCCCCTGTCACTTGCTAAGTCGACAACCATGGTGACGTAGATGGATGTGAAGCTCTGAAAGCTTCATTCATCCGAGACTGGTGAAATCGGCAGCTCTTCATGTCTACCCTTCGTCGGGAACGATATCGATGGCTACGAACGGTGTGCTGACCTCATACAAGGCTTAGACGTCCAGACACAACATGAGAGGGTTGTTTTTTAATATGGTGGTCCTAAGTCTTCGCTATCCATCTGTGGTCTAAGCACTTTGAATATTAGCCCACCACAGTTGTTCTCTAATCTAACAGATGACTGCCACCCGATTGCGACCAAGTCACGCAAGTATAGTCGCGAAGATTCGCTATTCATTGCCACGGAAACATGACGGCTCCTGAAAGAAGGGATTATTGAGCCTAGTAAGTCACCCTGGAGAGCCCAAGTTGTCGTTGCAAAGGGTGATAACCACAAAAGGAGGATGGTAGTAGACTATTCACAAACTATCAATAGGTTTACACTAATGGATGCTTTCCCTCTTCCACGCATAAGTGACCAGGTAAACTCCATTGCTCAGTACCGGGTATTCAGCACTATCGACCTATGAAGTGCGTACCACCAAGTTCCGCTTAGGAATGAAGAACGGCCATATACAGCATTTGAGGCAAGCAATGGCATATACCAGTTCACACGGGTCCCATTCTGTGTTACTAATTGCGTTGCGTGTATCCAATGGGAAATGACCGAATTTGTGCATAAGGAACACTTAGCCCGTGTTTTCCCTTAATTGGACAACCTTCCCATATGCGGAAAAGACCGAGACGAGCATGATACTAATCTAGAGCTCTTCCTCGCGGCAGCCAAATGGAGAAACATGACCTACAACGATGAAAAGAGTGTCTTCTCAACTAGATGCCTCACCATCCTCGGTTGCGTTGTAGAAGAGGGTGAGATCCACCCGGACCCTGAGCGTTTGAGACCTCTTTGAGAGCTTCCTGTCCCCAACAGTATCAAGTCTCTCAATAGATGTAAAGGGCTATTCTCTTACTACTCAATGGATTCCTGGGTTTTCAGACAGAATGAGCCCCATAAACAGTTGCAAAACTTTTCCATTGTCTGCTGATGCTTTGCGGCTTTTGAAAGCCTAAAGAAAAGTATTCAAGAATCGGTAGTAATGGCCGTGGATGAGGAGTTACCTTTTGAAGTGGAGACGGATGCATCAGAAGTGGCTATAGCTGCAACCTTGAACCAAGCTGGACGTCCTGTAGCTTTCTTCTCGGGGACACTACAAGGGCCCGAGATCCGACATCCCTCCGTCGAGAAAGAGGCCCAGGCCATCATAGAATCTATCCGCCATTGGAAACACTACCTAACTGGATGACATTTCTGCTTGAAGACTGACTAGAAGTCTGTATCCTATATGTTTGACCAGCGACACAAGGGAAAAATCAAGAATGATAAAATCATGCGTTGGCGGGTAGAGCTGTCCTGCTACAGTTATGATATTATCTATCGCCCCGGAAAAGAGAACATACCACCCGACACTTTCTGCAGTACCTGTGTTGCCTCCCTAGATGACTCTTTGTACCTGCTGCATCAGTCGCTTTGCCATCCAGGTATTACGAGGATGTCACATTTTGTTCATAGCCGAAACCTACCTTTTTCCATTGAAGAAATAAAGAGAATGATAAATTCTTGTCGGATCTGCTGTGAATGCAAGCCCAGGTTCTATCGACCTGTCAAAAGCCACCTCATCAAGGCAACTCAACCCTTTGAGAGGTTGAACATCGATTTCAAAGGACCTCTCCCCACGAACAACAAGAACTCATATTTCCTCAACATCATCGATGAGTATTCACGTTTTCCCTTCGTTTTCCCTTGTCCTGATATGAATGCCAGTACTGTAATCGAATGCTCATCATTGCTATTCTCTGTCTTCGGTATGCCGGCTTTTGTGCATTCTGATCGAGGGCCCTCCTTAATTAGTCGTGAACTGCGGTCCTACCTTGCTGGGAAAGGAGTAGCAACAAGCCGCACCACTCCCTATAATCTGCAGGCAACGGACAAATAGAGAAGTGCAATGGGACTGTGTGGAGAGCTATCACGATGGCTTGCAAATCAGAGAAACTCCCAATCAAGTATGGCAGAAGGTCCTCCCTGATGTCCTCCACTCCATACGCTCACTTCTCTGTACGACTACTAACGAGACTCCCCATGAGCGTCTCTTCCGTTTCTCCCGACGGTCTACGTCCATCCCTACCTGGCTGACTTCTCCTGGACCCGTCTTCCTCAAGCGTCACGTCCGAACCAGAAAAATGGACCCACTGGTCGATGAGGTGGAGTTCATTGAGGCGAACCCCTATTATGCTCACATGCGGTATCCAGACGGCAGGGAAACGACCGTGTCTACCAAGCACCTAGCCCCATATGGTAAACTGGGGGACAACACTCTCCCTCCGATGCCGGCTATGGACGAGGCACTGCCTCTGACATCGCTTCCCAGACCCTCACTCGAGCCAGAGCTCAACTGTTGACCTATGCCTACCTCGATGCCCTCCGGGGCGGAATTAACTCCGGCTCAGGTACCACACAATTCTCCGATTCAAGAAGCTCCCCTGCGTCGTTCTGAACGCATCCGTCCACCTATCGACCATCTTGCCTATAGGATCACATCCTAACAAGGGGGTGAATCAATGTAGTGATCTGGAACTAACTTATATACTACTAGATAGTTATGCGCATGACACTAGTTCTTATTATTGCCCGTTATATGTCTGGAATGCTGTGATTGACCAGCTGATTAGCAAACCTGTATTGTGGTTTGACACGACAATTGACACCTACATTTAATAATTACGATCTTAGTAGATTACTATATCATGTGATAGTTCCAGCTGCTCTCCATTTTAAAGATGGCAAAAAGACCTCGGGTATCCCTATTGAGCTTTTTGTTTGCACCCAAGAAAGCAAGAAGAATTGAATCAAATCACCAAGGAGAGTTGGACTCAGAAGATGAGTTAGACCCTGTTCCAGTGATTGAGCAAGATGACACCCCATTCAAATCCGATGCCATAAGTTTATCCGAAGGACAGAATACCACACCAGAAGATGTAGGCTGTTCATCACAGTGTTGTACCAGTGAAGAGAAAGCCTTTCAGCCTAATGGTTAGATTACATTGAGCATGAAACAAAGAAACTTTCAATCGAGTTGGTATAAACAATTTCCATGGCTACATCTCGTAAGAAGGTATTTTGCTTTTACTGTCGATATGCTGCCAGGCACAAATTGCTTACATTCAGTAAGTCTGCAGATAATGTGTTCATTGAAAATGGTTTCCAAAATTGGAAAAAAAGCCATAGAGAAGTTTAAATCTCACGAAGGATCCCTCTCCCATACGGAGGCCAAAATAAAATGGATAGCTCAAGGAAGACCTACAATTGGGAGCCAGTTAAGTGCACAATTGAACGATCAGCAACGAATGCGAAGAGTAGAACTTTTAAAGCAAATGAGTAAATGAAGGGAACACAATTTCTTACTCGGCAAGGAATAGCCCTTCTAGGCCATACTGAGTCTGAAAGAAATCTGAAGCAACTAATGCTAATGTGGAGCCATGAAGATGAAGTGGTTAAGACCTGGGTCAAGGAAAATCGCTACACTTGTTATCAAACTGTAAATGAGCTTCTTTCAATATGGGTCAAAATTTGCTACGCAACATATTGAAAAACTACGCAACATATTGGGAAAAAATGAAGCAAGGAAGCCCTGCATGGTTTTCAGTTATTGCAGATGAAGCAACTGATGTTTGCCATACTGAACAGCTGAACTTATCAATACGCTGGGTGAATGATCAGTATGAAGTTCTGGAAGATCCCATAGGCTTATTCCGAGTACCTGATACAAAAGCCGAGACCTTATTTACGGTGATCAAAGATCTCCTTATAAGCTGTAGCCTTTCATTAGATTTATGTCGGGCGCAAGCATATGATGGTGCAGCCAATATGCAAGGGAAACGAACAGGAGGAGTGGCATGATTTTTAAGGGAAAATCCGGCAGCCATACCTGTGCACTGTTATGCCCATTCTTTGAATTTGTGTCTTCAGGGAACTGGAAAGCAGATAGTATGCATAAGAGATACTTTGGACACAGTGAAAGAAATTGGCAAACTAATTTTATTTTCTCCCAAAAGATCTCATCTATTCTCTTCAAAGCTCCAGCAACCATGTGATGACACAGTGAGCCTAAAGTTGTTTTGCCCGACAAGGTGGACTGCTCGAACCTCAGCAATTAATGCTATTCTCAAAGATTATTGTGTGCTTCTACAGACATTAGAAGAAATTCATGCAACCACCCATGATGGGTATGGCATGAAAGCAAATGGTTTGCTGCAGTCACTGGAAGAGTTCAATATACTATTTGGCCTCATGCTCAGCCACCGATTGTTCAGTGCAGCCGAACAAGTATCACTTGTTCTACAAAAGAAAAACATAGCAATTCAAGATGCTCTAGCTGCTGTTGAAACAGCAAAGAATTTTTTCCAACGTATCCGATCTGAGGAAGAGTTCAATCGATTCTACGAAGAGTGTATTCAATTTTCTGAGAAGGAGGGAATTGGACAACCAGTGCTACCTAGGAGTAGGAAACAACCTGCACGTTATGACAGTGGAAGTGAACCCTATCAGTTCAATTCAGTGAAGGTCTAGAAAATTCTACTTTGAAGCCTCTGATCGACTCTCTGGTGAACTTCAAAATCGCTTTGAAACCAAACAGATTCCATCAGTGGTATCAATGGAGCAAGCACTTATGAAGGCAGCAAACAAGAAAGATTTCAAGAATGAAGTAACAAAAATCAGGGAGTCTTGCTTCAAAAATGATGTAGACATTGAAGAGTTAAAGGTGCAGTTAGCATTTCTTCCTGACGTCATCAAGAAAGGTACACCAGAAGTAAAGACCGTCACTTCAATACACACTGTGTGTGAAGCCATGAACAGCAATGAACTATTCAAAGAAATGTTACCTGCTGTACACAAATTGCTTCGACTCTATCTGACCATACACATCACATCTGCTACAGCTGAAACAACATTTCCCACCCTCAGCGTCTCTTCACCTACTTACGTTCAATTATGACTGAAAAACGGTTGAATAACTGTTTGATGCTTCATGATGCACAAAGAATTTACAGACTCATTAGATTTGATTTCTGTAGCCAAGATATTTGTGTCAGCATAATTTATTATGATGAGCGTAAAACATATTTTGGTAATTACGATTAAAACTATTTTTCACTGTTCATTTTTTTCCACTGTTCATTTCAACAAAATACAGCTCCTCTAGGTCATTTTGTCCCACATCCACTCCCTGCAGCTGCATCAGGTTCATATATACACCCCTAAATTGTGTCAGCCCCCCCCCCCACTTTGAAAGTGGTATCTCAGCCCCTGCTATGGTATAAATCACAACAGTTCTGGTTCTATATATTATTTATATAAACCCACAATTCCTGTGTGTTCTCAGTCAAATATACAAATTAGAAAACAATTTCATCGAGTTCTCAATCTCAAGGTATATTATCATGTTTGGAACAAAAATAGACATCATTTTTTTCTATCAAGATATTGTTAAAAATAAATTATATAGGACTATATACTCAAGAAGTAATTATCTACTGAAGTTGATGATTCACATACATGACTATATATAGCAAATACATATACTGTATTTATATTTTAACTGATTATAGGATTCTTGGTCATCTTAAATCTTCACTCCATTTTCCTCCACTAGGTTATCCTGTAAATTATAACAAGTTTTACTACAAAGAAGCGATTAATGAGGTTTATAAATCAGATGCACTCAAGTAAACTGAACAATATATTGGTGTTAAATTATGAGCAAGTGAAATAGCACCCCCTGTATTGGTTTGACCATAAATGCCAGTCGACAACCCCCCCTGCCCCAAACTGAAGCTCACATCTCAGCAGTTGCATAAATGGTACTTTCTGCCACTACAGCTACAAAAATTCTCCCTGCATGTCTTGAATCCTCTGCCTAGGTAGCTAGTAAGAAGGTAGACCTAAAAATTGTGAAAACCATGAAAAATCCTTGGAATTCATTATCAACAATACCAATGTAGCCATGGTATCTATCTCTCAAGTCACATGCCATTCACAAACTTTTATATACACCAGAAGAACTCAGATTTGATGCGCATCCATGAGTAATCTATTTCTTGTCTGCAGAACAAAATTGTCAGTAAGCATCATCTGGTGAGTAGGTTCATTAATGATGCAATAAAGCTATGCTTTATGACCTGCTCCTAGGAAGATCTTACCAAAGCTGCAGTGGATGAACTAAAACATCTATTCTGTGGTTTGTAGAGTTCTCCTGTGTGAACAATAGCTTGGTGCGATGATATTTTTGCAGTGGACAATGTGTTCTAGATGACTGCAATCCCAATAGTAAATAGAATATGGCATAATTATATTGATATCAACAAGAACAGACAAGTTTGAAAACACGTTTCAAAGGCCTGGAGTTATAGAAGCTCTGAGTTGGATTATGCTATGCTCAAATATAACATACAGAAACAATTGAGCTTTTAAAAAATAGCTTGAAACAAGAAAAAAATGTTTCCACTTAAAAGGAAAAAAGGGAAAAAAAGAAAGACATCATCAATGAAATCTCGACCAGCTAGTGATCCATTACCATTTACATTCAGTGCATCAATCTTTTAATATTGGCATATATGTTGGTAAAGGGGTTCTAACTTATTGCAATCTAAGTCTTGCTATTTTTTAGCTAGTCAATCCACGTATAATTCTGATAGCCTAAGACAGGCATTCAGAAAAAATGCATGGTTTTAGAATGGATATAACTTCAATTCTTTCAAGTTGCATATATACACTCTGTAGGAATGGTGGCTGATATATCCATACATAGTTTTGATGAATCTGATGACAGAAATTACAATTGTCATCAACTCTGGAAAAATAGATCACTTACTGGGACATGCAATCTTCGAGTGAACAACTCTCTCCGAGTTAAATTCCTAGTATGACTTAGCTATACTTGCTTCTTGATATATTATATAATTATATATACGATTTTTTTTGCCTACACCTGCTTCTTCTTGTCTATGATGTCTGTTTATGCTCTGAGAGAGTGAGATTATGATGATGGAAGAATGAATTATTCCTGATGAAGGCTAGATCATCTAGTCGAAATGTTGAGAGAGCAAATTTCAAGTTGATTATTAAGAAGGTCATGGTGATTTCGTTATGTCAACTGAGAGTTTGTTAAGAATTTATTTTGTTGTTCCTTCTTTGAGAAAAAAATAAGCTAAGTGTGATTTTGACTCAGCTGATACATTGCACATGCTCAGTAGCTAATACCTGAATGTGCAGTATTTTTTTAGCCATTAATCAAGAATGGAGCTGAGGTGAGTTGATTTCATTTACATTTATTTTGACCTGGCAGTATTAATTTTCAGTCTCTATGTGGGAACATCGATTATAAATTTTCTGTTAAAGTAGCTGTCACACACTATCACACACTGTCAATATGCTTAGTTTAATCTTGAATTTGCTGTGATCTCATCGGACTTGCCAATTATATCACTCTTGAATCGCAAGGTTTTCTGCTCGGCTCCTCCTTATACTGGCACAAAGAATTTTCTTGCATCTTCTGCTAGACTATAATAAGGTTTCATCTCTGCAACCAAAAGAAACCTGAGCTCCACTCTCACCAGCTTTAAGGCCAAGTCTCAGAAGCAATTGGCACCTCAAAAGTTGGCAAATTACCATTTGCACACAATTGTTTATACTCGGTCTAGAGTTTGTAGACTTATTTCATTATGAATTTTATTCACTACCTGTTATAATATACTAGACACCCATTCAATAGCTCCTTTGGTATTTGCACTAAACTGCAGACCATTTTTCACAATTTTGTGTGTCATAATATTTCATGATCTTGATATGATTTTTTTTTACAATCTTCAAATTTTATAATTTTTTTTAGAAGGCGATCAATTCTGGGCCCTATACATAAAATGCTTAAAAACCTAAATGCTGAGATGTCATTGTTTTAAAAGGAGTTTGGGGTCCTTTCACGGATTACTCCTAACACTGGATTTAAATTCGAGCGCCTTTTGGTCAGCTAGCATTTCGATTGAGATGAACAATTCTGTTGCTCACTATTTTGTTTAGATTATGGACTTGGCTTGTTGGTGACAGTATTAACTTTGTTCAGTTGCCTAGCATGCAGTAATGTTAGGCACAGCCTAACAAGACTACGAACAATTACTATATGAACCTTGGAAACATCTTAGATCATGCTTAACCACACACCATTGTTTGTAACCATGTGCTAATTAGTGGAGGGCATGCTCAGTATGTACACTTGTTTTAAAAGTTAGAGAGTCTTATTCAATCTTTCTAGATGTTGATAAGTGACTTAGACCTGTTAGGAGATAGCTCTTGTGTGAGCATCCAGGAAATCCTAACAAGTAACTATCCACTAGTGGAAGTTTATCTAGTTTCTAGCAGTTCCTATACTGGCATTTCAATTCTTTTTGATTTTGACAAATCTACCATCACAAAAACAGAAATGCTTTTTTAAAGCAAACAGCTATCTTTGATTGACCTGTTAAAACATAAAGGAAATGAGCATGCAGCGATGCTGACCACAACCAATTAGATGATCCTTTACCATTCAATGATTTTATAAAGCAGTACAATATTAGTGTACATGTTAGTAAATGATCATCTAACTGGTTAGAGTCACATTGGTACAGTATTATTTTCTTCCTTTTTTATCATGCCAATCCAATAATTATGGTTGTTTAAATAAATACTTTCCCCCCCCCAATTTGTTCTGTTGTATCTGTATGTTATTGGTGAGTGATGGAGGACTAGACTGAGGTTCTACAGAGACCAAATCAGAGCTTCTGGGTTTCCACCAGGACTTTTAAACGCTTTCTCCAACTCATTTAATTTCATTGAAACTACACATATCAGCACATGTCACACCTTCTTGTGACTATATAGTTGACTTATACCTGTGTAAGGTCCGCCTTCAAGAATTTAGTAAAAGTTGCATAGGACCAACCAAATACCAATGTTTTGTTAGAGGATCAGTTATATTGTCCTATGGATTTGTAACAGTTTTGCAAACCTAACAGCAGAACCATGTTCCATGTGGAGGTCATTTGTTCTTCTTATAATACACCATGTGCATTAGCTTGATAGCGCCACTGGGGAGGCTACTGACCAGATAACCCTTGCTGGCACTCTACTCCACAATAGAGGAACAAGTACTTGTGGATGGTACATTGGAATGATCTTAATCTTGTGGTACCAAATATGTAAATATATAAGTGAACCTATTCCTCGCCAGTTTGCTAAGAGAAATAAATAAGACATGGGCAATCCTTGAAGTTATTTTAACATTATTTAACAGTCTGAATGGCTTTTTAGTCTGCCAGTTTACTTTCTTGGTGGACTCAAGAAGAGTTAATTTGAAGTTAAATAGCACCTGAAGCCAACATCTAGGCAGCTTAGAAGTTGCAAACGTGAGTTTTTTAGTTATGATACAACCTTTAATTTGGAGTGTGTGTGTGTGTGTGTGTGTGAGGGGTGTTGGGCATTAAAAAATATGGGTCAAACCAAACTGTATTGTCAAATGATGTGCCTGCCAGAGGGTTTGCAGAGCACTGGAACGAGTTTGAGAATGGTTCTAAGTGATGCACAGGTTATTTGTGTGTACATGAGATTTGCAATGCAGCTAGTCAACATAAACCTAGATCGAGGAGAGGATCTACTGGTGATTTCAATATCTAAATAGTGCCCTTACATTAGCTATTGTCGTTCTTAATTTTGTCAAATTCAGCTCCATTCAAGTCTGAAAATGAGTTTTCATCACTACCATTCTTGTCAGCTTTGCATTTGATTTTGACAAAATCTAGATACCTGGGCACTTGTTACATGTAGCTACAGCCTAGTCCTAGTTTGCTGAAAACATCATGAGAGTAGCTATATTTATTTCTGTGAGGGGAGAAAATTCTGAGATGCATGAGAAATGGGTAATCTGGTGATATAGTATGAGGTTATTTGTCTTCCCAACTAAGTAATTCACAGTTATAACAGCTTCAAAACAACTGGTTAGTATTTCAATACTGTACTTTAAGTTAATATGGCAACTGAAGGGTTACTCTCAGTTTTATTCAGTGAATGTGGAAGGTTTGTGATGTTTCTCTTTTAGTAGACTTTTTCTAACTGAATTCTTGGTAGAAAGTAAAGCTTTTCCCCCATGTTTGCAGGAGGGCAGATTCAATGCCAGAGTCTCCTCAGAGGTTCATGTTATGATTCATAACCTTATTAACTATTTTTAGTGGGGTACACCAAAATTAGTTTTATATGAAGTGAACCCTTTTCTAAATCTTATCACAATATGCAATGACAAATTAAAAGTGAGGTCTCACTAGTTTGCGACCACTTGGATGGGCTACATTGCTGTGTTTATTAGAATGCTGTGTACATATTCACCAAGAATAACAATCCTAAAATCTAACTGTTTAGAGGTAAAGATCAAATTGATCAGGCATAGTCTTACACTAAGTAAGATAGAGAACTCTGTCTATTGTGCAATGTGGTCATGTACATGCTAATTGTCAGCCACATGTTGTGGTTACATTTAGAATGTTCTAGAATGTAACTTGGAGAGAGAAGTTTTGATTTTCGTTTACAGGTCACATGCTTGTTGTTAACATTGTATTTCTAACACAGTTAAGATTAAGCTCATACTAGGTGGTCTTAGCCTGCTTGTACACCGATCAGCTCAATTAACTGTAGTACATTGCATTGTGGTTAATTTATACAGATCAAAGTACTAGTGCCATTGATGTCACTTTTCTTTCGGGACTTCGATTCTTTTTCTAAGTTTCACGTTCTCTTCATGGTTATTTGCTGTTGCTGATCTGCCATCAGCCCTGCTCACTGTCCTGTTGCTGTGGTTTCTGAACACTGTGTCCCCATCAGGATCACGATAAAGACGAATGATCTGTATACAAAAAATGGAAAATATTCACCGAGACACTTTTTCATTCATCGTACATGAGTTAAGAATATTATAACAAGTTCCTACACGTGAATTAATTTTTTCTAAGTTTTGTTTTTGTTGGCTAGTTTGTTTTTGTACTAGCAGAAATGGAAAGCATTTCCCCATTTATTTGAACTCAGTGAATGCAAGATTTCTCTTCAATGTCACCAAGCTCTCTCTATGTATGTTTGTTCCAATACTTATTTGAATCTGACCCATCTCAGGATTGACTGCCCAATCTGTATATTTCCCGAATAAATTCCTAAGATTGTGCTGGCCATCTATCAATAATTGAGTTTCAAATCAGTACATTTGTAGATAGGGTGATGGTCAACATAGAGAGAGAGTACTCAACAGAGCTAATTTTACCTTGGAGAAGACCTAATGGAGTTGCTGTCAAATGATTGTCTTAATAATTTCTTAATTTTCTCAGCAGCAGGCAGCTTGATTAGCATAAAGCAAGTAGCACAGATGTCCATCAGCATGCAATGCAAATGGCAGACATCCATTAGCACACAAAGCAAGTAGCACAGATGTCCATTAGCATGCAATGCAAATGGCAGACATCCATTTGCACGCAAAGCAAGTAGCACAGATGTCCATTAGCATGCAATGCAAATGGCTGATATCCATTAGCACACAAAGCAAGTAGCACAGATGTCCATTACCATGCAATGCAAATAGGACAGACATCATTAGCACACAAAGCAAGTGGGACAGATGTCCATTAGCATGCAATGCAAATAGGACAGACATCATTAGCACACAAAGCAAGTAGCACAGATGTCCATTAGCATGCAATGCAAATGGCTGATATCCATTAGCACACAAAGCAAGTAGCACAGATGTCCATTACCATGCAATGCAAATAGGACAGACATCATTAGCACACAAAGCAAGTGGGACAGATGTCCATTAGCATGCAATGCAAATGGCTGACATCATTAGCACACAAAGCAAGTGGGACAAATGTCCATTAGCATGCAATGCAAATGGCTGACATCCATTAGCACACAAAGCAAGTGGGACAGAGATCCATTAGCATGTAAAGCAAGTGAGACCGACATCATGATGCTCTCCAGGTATAATCCAAGTTCAAGGACATGTTAACCTTGAACAGGAGTCGCACCATCTGTGCAGAAAAATGTTCATAGTTTCCCCTTTCCAGTAATAAGGGTTCTCCTAAAGGTATTATATGGCCAATTTACCTATGCTAGTGGATCTATCCTGGGAAGATACAACATGACTTATGTGCACACTTTGTGGCTACCATAGACCAACACATCCTAAATGGTTTCATGTCTGAATGGGACGGGACACCCTGAAACATGACAGTACCTTATCAGAGATACCTCCCACTAGGTTTACAGGTCTAGAAGGAGCAATAGCTGAGGAAAAGACTCCAACCTGATATTATATGCACACTCAGCAATCAGATGTGGTTGGTACTCATCATAGAAATCTGTGGTTATTGGAGCTAACAGTCCATAAATCTGTATCATGCCAGGATCGAGCAAGAATGTGGAAATAGAACAATGAAGAGTATGACTATCTCATTGTAGATGTTTGAATAAAAAATTCCAAGTCAGTCATGATATGGTGGAAATTAGCGCTCTGGGCCACCTTACATAGGAATCTATAGATGCAGTACTTGACATCCTGCCAATGAGATCACATGATGGTAGCTATATCCTGTTCTAGTGAAAGCATCCCCATGGCATTTATTACACCATGGCAAATATTTACAAGTCATAAACTGCAGGTCTGAAGCACCTCCATGTTTTACTCATTTGCTTAATTTCACCCAACTCCCTCTCTTCCCGCTCCCACCTTGTCACGCCCATTCACACCCATTCATGCCATGCTGAAGATCATATGTATCCAAGAACTTATTGTAATTGTATCAAGAGTGAAGATTTTTGTCTCTCCCTTTTGTGTACTGCAGAGTACTAAATATAGAGCCAACAACATAAGCAAAAGACATCACTTAGTTAAACTACGATCAGATTTACAGAGTTCCTTTTTATGTGCGATCAAGGATTAGTGATTGTGCTATTCTTTACACATCCATCAGCCTATCACCACATCCTCCATTATCAATCTTTACAATAATCTTCATAAATCTTCAGCTGCTCTCCAATAGAGGTCATTTCTCAGACACAGAAAATAAAAGATGAAGCTTGGATATTTCTGACGAAAGCTCAGTAGAACTTTACCTGATGTGTGCACACAATGAATATTTCTGTCCACATGTCCATTTTTCCTTTTTTGTTACTAGTTTTTGTGATATAGATATACAATTGAGATGCATAGCACTTTTTATGAATCAGATGCCATATGCATTAGCACAGTATTTTGGACATAATTCACAGTTGGGAACTGACCGATCTGCAGTTTGGCAGGAAATATGCAGATAGAGCCCATTCTGGAAATTTTACAGATTGGTCAGATCAATTTGCATAGGGTTCAGACTCACAGAAGGGTTAGAACATATATGTGATGGTCCCAAATAGAAATCAAATATTATCTGTTTGAAAGATGGGATAATCATCCTCGGGGTTTCTTTCAGGAATTTGCTGAAGTGGTGGAGGCAAAATGAAGGTTTAGAATAGAATGGGTGGGCAGGGCAGAGCATGTATACGGGGAGCATTTTTTTAAATTTGGACCCATAAAAAGGGCAATTTTTTTGCAATCTAGGTATATACTGTACAAGATAAGATAATGTATATAAAATTGGCACCTTGTTACGATGATAATTAGTTCTTACAAAATCAAGGCAATATGTTGTGGTAGTTCACGAGAGGAAGATAAGGACAATGGATGAGCACATCTATGATTCAATAAACTTACTGGTGGCAGGAAGACTAACATCAGAATCACTGTAGTAGTACCAATGAACAGACAGAGACTAAAGACCACAGCATACACATTAACAAGCTCCATCAGAGTGTACGTTGATATAACTATGACCAAAGTCACAATGCTTGTAACATAAATTGCAGCCATGATATAAGTAGCATCATTTAATCCCTTGATATTGACTTTGCGAATTGATATTGCCAAAATGAGTGCCACAATTTGAAGGAAGGCTTTGTAGCCATATAGAACTCCCAATGTAATATAGCGATCCATAGAGTTGCAGACGAACACATAGTAATTGGTAGTAGTAGTGTCTTCAAAAATCTAATAAAACAGAAATAGATAAGGAAAAATTTGATGTTGTTGCTTATTGTGAAATAATCCAAACGCTCCTAATTAACCACTTAGCATATTTCTGAGGTTAACTTTACATACAATTATTTTTCAGATGCATACACGACAAACACACAAGCATACAGACAGACATAATGAGGTGTATATATATATTACTGTAACCTTCTCAATAATCAACTTAAAATTTTATTCTCTCAATATTTCGACTAGCTGCTCTAGCCTTCATCAGGAATAATTAGTATTATATAGAGTACAAGGAGGAAAATATTTTTGTAAATATAAACAATTTGATGAACCTAAAATAAGAAAAGAAACAGGACAAGTGCAGACAACATTTTCCATAACTAATTTGTTGTATAGAAGAATGTTTAACTGGTTGTGATCTGCATGGGTATAGCCTTGTTCCCCCCCCCCCTCCCCCTCCCCCTTTTTTGTTGTTGTTTTATAAAAACTTGTATTTCTTGTTTCTAGTTTTTCATTTGTTTTTGTGTAGTTTCTATATAAAGTCAATGCTTCTGCGACTCCAGCATGTTGGTCACTTTTTAAATGCATTTCTTTGCCCGTCTTCTTCTTCTACTCTACGATAATAACATATATACCATACATACTTGATGTACCTCAAGTCAGACAATCAACAATACCAATTGATAATCTACTTTAACATTTTCCCTAGAACGCATAACAAATGAGTGGTCACCGGTACCGTGAGCTGCCTAGCTTGCATTGATGATCCTTACCCACTGCACCTTTTTTTCACAATCGAATAAAAAGATTAATCATGATAAAGCATTGGAAATTTGAATTCCTCTGCAGTAAGATAACAGTAAGATTGTTATCAATGGATCGATTGTATATAAGTCTTGTGAAACAAAAGACAACAACAGAGCAATATAAATAGATGATGAATCTGTTTGATGATTTCACAGTGTCCATCTTAGCTGGCTTCGTACTAGTTATGTTACTAGTACTGCATGCAATGTAAAGTCTACTTGTTATTAAACTTGCAAAATACATTATCAAAAGCACTGAACTGGCTGGTGAATAAAGACCTTGGTATTTTATTATAAGTGTGCACTAAATGTAGTAAATGGTATACATTATGTACAACCATGACAATAACTAATGAAATAAGCAGACTAATGGTCACCGTCTATTCCAGTCATGATGGAAGGCTTTATGAACTAACAGCTGCCCACCCTGCTGGCTTGCTTAATCTGACCAGAAGATGGTTCCAGGTGAACAAAATCCATTTTCCGGAAAAGAAATTGACTCCAAACTCCTGAAAGTCCACCATCACCATTGAAGGCCATTTTGTATATGGGTATAAATGCACATGTATTTTTCAGATTCCCAAGAACAGCTGCTCACAAAGTATGTAACATGGTAGTGTTCTAATAAACTACATCAATACATTATAGCAAGCTGTCTTTAACTCTATTGTATTAGAAAAACCTTCAATAACGAAATGGTGAAATTTACACAGAGCGGCATTGTCATTGATGTTTGCAATAAACACAGGCTGCCTCACTCTATTAGAAATATACCTTAATGCTGCTATTTTATGACCTCTTATACATAAAATGCTCCCCAGTCTACCTGTCTGTATAATTTATAATTGGCAAACTACCTGGAATAAACCCAACAAATATACATGTATTCTGTATCAGTATAAACACAGAATTTTGGTTAGGGCAGGTATGTGTGTGTGCATGTGGGGAGGGTGAGTGGCCGGGGGGGGGGGGGGGGGGGGGGGGGTCATGAGTGTGTGTGTGTGTGTGTGTGTGTGTATGCTAACTTACAACTTAAGAAGCCATGGGCCAAACCAGACAAGACTTTGTGTAATTTTAAGGATCATTACTCTTTTAGAATGGCCGAAGTAGCTTTTTAAAATCCTATTTGCGATGACAAAGAACACCATTTTGAAATACCTACCCTTGCATTTTTCCCATTCCCATTGCTAGCTGCTAGCACACAAGTAGAGCAACATATGGTATAATTAACAACAAATGCTAGCTAATTAGAGCTCACATAATGCAAGCTGAGCAATCTGTCAGCGAGGCTGCCTCTAGCCGTGATCTATTAGCATGCTGTTTCTGAAATGGTGAAAGTTACAGAGGACAATATCATCGTCGAAGGGTTTGACCAAAATAATTAAGTAGCCATAACAGGTAACTATGGTTGGGTACCTAGACCCTGCTTCATGGGGGGCCATGCTAAAGGTGCCTAGGTCCTACTTCATTAGGGGGCCCAGTTATTGGGTGCCTAGGCCCTGCTTTGTGGAGGCCAGCTACTGGGTTCCTGGGCCCTATTTATTGGGAAGCCTAGCTACTGAGTTACTAAGCTCTTCCTATCAGAGAGTCCAGCTTTTAGGTGCCTAGGTTATCTATTATAAAGAGCCAAACGACTAGTACAGCAACTATGAAGTTTTCAAGCTGGTATAGTACCCAGACATGCATTTGTAATCAAAACTTGGATCACTTCTCCATTTTGTCTGGGAAATGCTGGGTGTATGACTCTTGTGTATACGTATAATATATATATACATATATAGAGTACAACCTCGATAATGGGCTAATTCAAACCCTCCCAACGGAGATTAGCAATTATCTCATTAAAATATAATATGATTGTAGGTTTTCTGGTTCCAAGTGGTTCTAATAGGCTTACATACAGTTCAGTTCAATCAAAACAACTGTTTGTGTTGAGTAATAGTTTTGTGGTGTGCACAAGTAAATGAGGGGAGAATAAATTTACAATACAGTGTACACTGTTTAACACCAAGCATATAGTATGCTGTACTGTACAGACCATTACTCAGAAGAAGCTAAGTGAATATTCTGTGTAGATACATGTACACACGAAGTGCTGTACATATTATTACAACACAGTACAAGTTATACAGTTTAAGTAATCTGAACCAATTCACCAATCTGAACACCCCTAGGTACAGGCCTATTCGGATTAGCAAGGTTGGCTGTATATATATATTATGGCAGCTTCCAACTTACTCCTTTGGCGTCATCAGTTTTCTCTACGTTTGGAACTTTTCTCGAGTAATTGAATTGTCCCTTGATTTCCTCAGTTAGAGTGTAGATAAAGAGAATGATAACGTCTATGATTACCAAGAAAAGCACCAACAATGCCAAGATCCAGTCCTTCAGAGACTATGGTTTAATTGTTAAAAGGAAATAATAGTAAGTCTTCAATCAACACTATGTTTCACTCTAAAACTAGATCAAGCAACATAGAAGTGGTGAAAAGGGCTAGGAGAATGGTTATTCAAGGGATGGGGATAGGGAGTTTCTAGGGAGTTTCTATGACTAGGGCTAGGAGGTTTCTAGGGCTAGAGAGGAGGTTTCTAAGACTAGAGGTAGGATGTTTCTAGGGCTAGAGGTAGGAGGTTTCTAGGGCTAGAGGTAGGATGTTTCTAGGACTAGAGGTAGGATGTTTCTAGGGCTAGAGGTAGGAGGTTTCTAGGGCTAGAGGTAGAATGTTTCTAGGGCTAAGGTTTCTAGGGCTAGAGGTAGGAGGTTTCTAGGGCTAGAGGTAGGAGGTTTCTAGGGCTAGAGGTAGGAGGTTTCTAGGGCTAGAGGTAGGAGGTTTCTAGGGCTAGAGGTAGGATGTTTCTAGGGCTAATGGTAGGACGTTCTAGAGCTAGAGGTAGGAGGTTTCTAGGGCTATAGGGATGTTTCTAGAGCTAGAGGTAGGAGGTTTCTAGGGCTAATGGTAGGATGTTTCTAGAGCTAGAGGTAGGAAGTTTCTAGGGCTAGAGGTAGGAGGTTTCTAGGGCTAGAGGTAGGAGGTTTCTAGGGCTAGAGGTAGGAGGTTTCTAGGGCTAGAGGTAGGAGGTTTCTAAGGCTAGAGGTAGGAGGTTTCTAGGGCTAGAGGTAGGAGGTTCCAAGGGCTAGAGGTAGGATGTTTCTAGGGCTAATGGTAGGATGTTTCTAGAGCTAGAGGTAGGAGGTTTCTAGGGCTAGAGGTAGGAGGTTTCTAGGGCTAGAGGTAGGAGGTTTCTAGGGCTAATGGTAGGATGTTTCTAGAGCTAGAGGTAGGAGGGCTAGAGGTAGGAGGTTTCTAGGGCTAGAGGTAGGATGTTTCTGGAGCTAGAAGTAGGATATTTCTAGGGCTAGAGGTAGATGTTTCTAGGGTTAGAGGTAGGAGGTTTCTAGGGCTAGAGGTAGGATGTATCTAGGGCTAGAGGTAGGAGGTTTCTAGGGCTAGAGGTACGCTGTACGAGGTTTCTAGGGCTAGAGGTAGGAGGTTTCTAGGGCTAGAGGTAGGAGGTTTCTATGGCTAGAGGTAGGAGGTTTCTATGGCTAGAGGTAGGAGGTTTCTATGGCTAGAGGTAGGAGGTTTCTAGGGCTAGAGGTAGGAGGTTTCTAGGGCTAGAGGTAGGAGGTTTCTAGGGCTAGGTGGTAGGATGTTTCTAGGGCTAGAAGTAGGAGGTTTCTATGGCTAGAGGTAGGAGGTTTCTAGGGCTAGAGGTAGATGTTTCTAGTAGGAGGTTTCTAGGGCTAGAGGTAGGAGATTTCTAGGGCTAGAGGTAGGATGTTTCTAGGGCTAGAGGTAGGATGTTTCTAGGACTAGAGGTAGGATGTTTCTAGGGCTAGAGGTAGGAGGTTTCTAGGGCTAGAGGTAGAATGTTTCTAGGGCTAAGGTTTCTAGGGCTAGAGGTAGGAGGTTTCTAGGGCTAGAGGTAGGAGGTTTCTAGGGCTAGAGGTAGGAGGTTTCTAGGGCTAGAGGTAGGAGGTTTCTAGGGCTAGAGGTAGGATGTTTCTAGGGCTAATGGTAGGACGTTCTAGAGCTAGAGGTAGGAGGTTTCTAGGGCTATAGGGATGTTTCTAGAGCTAGAGGTAGGAGGTTTCTAGGGCTAATGGTAGGATGTTTCTAGAGCTAGAGGTAGGAAGTTTCTAGGGCTAGAGGTAGGAGGTTTCTAGGGCTAGAGGTAGGAGGTTTCTAGGGCTAGAGGTAGGAGGTTTCTAGGGCTAGAGGTAGGAGGTTTCTAAGGCTAGAGGTAGGAGGTTTCTAGGGCTAGAGGTAGGAGGTTCCAAGGGCTAGAGGTAGGATGTTTCTAGGGCTAATGGTAGGATGTTTCTAGAGCTAGAGGTAGGAGGTTTCTAGGGCTAGAGGTAGGAGGTTTCTAGGGCTAGAGGTAGGAGGTTTCTAGGGCTAATGGTAGGATGTTTCTAGAGCTAGAGGTAGGAGGGCTAGAGGTAGGAGGTTTCTAGGGCTAGAGGTAGGATGTTTCTGGAGCTAGAAGTAGGATATTTCTAGGGCTAGAGGTAGATGTTTCTAGGGTTAGAGGTAGGAGGTTTCTAGGGCTAGAGGTAGGATGTATCTAGGGCTAGAGGTAGGAGGTTTCTAGGGCTAGAGGTACGCTGTACGAGGTTTCTAGGGCTAGAGGTAGGAGGTTTCTAGGGCTAGAGGTAGGAGGTTTCTATGGCTAGAGGTAGGAGGTTTCTATGGCTAGAGGTAGGAGGTTTCTATGGCTAGAGGTAGGAGGTTTCTAGGGCTAGAGGTAGGAGGTTTCTAGGGCTAGAGGTAGGAGGTTTCTAGGGCTAGGTGGTAGGATGTTTCTAGGGCTAGAAGTAGGAGGTTTCTATGGCTAGAGGTAGGAGGTTTCTAGGGCTAGAGGTAGATGTTTCTAGTAGGAGGTTTCTAGGGCTAGAGGTAGGAGATTTCTAGGGCTAGAGGTAGGATGTTTCTATGGCTAGAGGTAGGAGGTTTCTGGGGCTAGAGGTAGGATGTTTCTAGGGCTAGAGGTAGGAGGTTTCTAGGTAGAGGTAGGATGTTTCTAGGTTTCTAGGTAGAGGTAGGATGTTTCTGGGGCTAGAGGTAGGAGGTTTCTAGGGCTAGGTGGTAGGATGTTTCTAGGGCTAGAGGTAGGAGGTTTCTATGGCTAGAGGTAGGAGGTTTCTAGGGCTAGAGGTAGGAGGTTTCTAGGGCTAGAGGTAGGAGGTTTCTAGGGCTATGTGATAGGAGGTTTCTAGGGCTAGAAGTAGGAGGTTTCTATGGCTAGAGGTAGGAGGTTTCTAGGCCTGGAGGTAGGGAGATTTCTAGGGCTAGAGGTAGGAGGTTTCTAGGGCTAGAGGTAGGAGGTTTCTATGGCTAGAGGTAGGATGTTTCTAGGGCTAGAGGTAGGAGGTTTCTATGGCTAGAGGTAGGAGGTTTCTAGGGCTAGAGGTAGGAGGTTTATAGGGCTAGAGGTAGGATGTTTCTATGGCTAGAGGTAGGATGTTTGTAGGGCTAGAGGTAGGATGTATCTAGGGCTAGAGGTAGGAGGTTTCTATGGCTAGAGGTAGGATGATTCTAGGGCTAGAGGTAGGAGGTTTCTATGGATAGAGGTAGGAGGTTTCTAGGGCTAGAGGTAGGAGGTTTTAGGTCTAGAGGTAGGATGTTTCTAGGTCTAGGCCAAAGGGATCCTTGAATTTTCCAAAGTATCCATGATAGAAATATTTTGAGTTTCATGCTCCTCACTACCAAAATCAGGAGATTCCAAAGTAGGTACATCAGGAATCCAGATGTCTAGGACACATGGCAGTATTAGACATCCCCCTCCCCCCCCCCCCACGGCATTTAAAACCACCAAATGAATACACTAAACCACAACTACAAAGGCTTAATTTATCACTTTCTTACTCTCTTCCTGATGGTAGGGTTATGGAAGAAATAGTAGACTCTGACCATTTTAGCAAGTATAGTTCCATAGCAGAGAGTGTAGCCAATGGCTGTGAGCCAAGAATCAAGCTGCATTATTGTCATAAAGAAAGATGAAAGCTAGCTGCATGTGCAAGCTGGAGATAACATGTTTTTGTCGTATTGTATTGGCTTTCAAAAAGTATTATAATTTTATATACAGGAGGGGATTTCAGGAGTGGGTGGAAGGTTACCCCCCCTTACCTTGCTTTGCTTAGTAGTACTACTGAACATAGCAGCATATATCAAGCAAGGTGTGACCTTTGGACCTTACTGAAACATTGCCACATGGTCAGATACTTGTAGCGTGAAGAAGAGAAAGCCGAAACAAGGACTTGAGGTGTCTCGATAAAGGCACATTAACATAACCATAGTCACCAATATTCACCAAGCTCTAGCTGCTGGCATCTGCCTACATTTTCTACTTTTAACATTTCTAAAAGCTTCACCCAATACTAGCCACAAACTGATAGCACCAGCACTGCAGGGAATGATTCTAAATGCGAAAAGAAAAATACAATGGTGATACCTGAATAGTGGTAAAAATTGTTCTAGTATTACTGATCCTAATGACAACTCCAAAGTTGTAAGTGCAAGTACCGAACCACTACCATCACAAGGTGAAACGTCATAATTATTAATGTATTCCCGTACAAGAGGTGCATTCAGCAATTAGTTCAGGCAATTTTGGGAAAATTGTGAGTCCGAGGAAAAACTTTCTGACCATATGACAAATACATTTGCACTCAAGCAGCATATTCTTGCTTTTGCATGCTTCATTCTCCGTCGACAAGTTATTAACGATAAGCAGCTTTCCTTTCAGTTTCTCTGGCTAAGCAAGTATAATGGTTTGGTGTACTCAGAGTGTCAAGATGGAGGATAGTGTACGTTTTGGGCAATGTGGGCCTTTTATGACAAGCCAAAAATTGTGAACATTTTCTCAGTATAACTGCTAAAGGTAGAAGATTTCAGCAGTCAGCAGTGCTATTGATGGAATAGAACACCGGGAACTAATGATTGACCATCAATTAATTTCTGAGCATAGGAAATGGATTGTGGAAACCAAGTTGACTTTACAATCCATTGTAGAAATGGTTATCTTTTGTGGATGCCAGGGGATTGTCTTGAAAAGCCTTGATGATGACCGACAAGGACTCTACATGATTCAGAAGCCAAAATGGTAATTTTCTTGCTTTGTTGTAATTTTCTATCCAGGCAGGAGGTGAAACACTGAAGAAGCACTCAGAAACAGCAGCGGGAAATGCATTATATGCAAGTAAGAACCAGTTCAGAATAAAGTGACAGCCAGTGGTGACATCATCCGAAATAAAATCCTTATTAGGTTTTGCAAGCTGGTTGTTCTCAGTTATTGCTGATGAGAACACAGATATTGTTTATAATGAGCAGTTGTGGATTAGTGTCAGGTTTTGCAACCATAGAATTCCAAATGAAACATTTCTTGCATTCTAGCAGTGCGACACAGATGTCACTGATGAAGCCACTGCAGATTATATTCTTAGTCAGATTGCTGATTTGCAACTAGAGCACAGTTACTTCTGGCCAAATACTTTGGGACAATGGCTGGAATAACCAAGGGTGTGGCTTCCCAGATAAGTGTAAAGTGTCCTAAAGCTTTATACACTCATTTGTATCTCACAGACTTAATCTAAGGTGTGATGAAATATTGTAGTATTCTTGAAAAGATACAGACTTCTGAAGCATTTTTTTCAGGAACTCACCAAAGTGGCACTTGACTTAAAGAAATGGATTGCTGATGTACTTCCTGAAGAAGTGAAGAAATGTTAAGGAAATGTGCCAAATTGATTGGATTAGGCACCATAAGTCATTCGAATATTCATGACTTACACTAAGTTGTTTGGAAGGTATTGCTAACAGACCGTGGAAAAGAGAGACTCGATCAGATGCCTCTTCCATGTTCCTTGCTATGTCCCAGTTCTCATTTAATGTAGACTTACTACTTACACAGAAGCTATGCAAAAGCACTCTGTGAAAAGATGCGAGGCCACTCACTCCCTACTGGATACAGTCCGCGTCCACAAAGTGTAAAATTCACTAAAAATAATCTCTCAGAGATCGTGTTTGTGTGTATGATAGTGTCCTTGTCCTGAATAAAAGCATCAATATCAATAAGTCATGTCCTCATGCCAGAATGTTCCTGTAGAAAATGCTATGTAATATTACAAACAAATTATGGATATTCCAACGCTGATTTCTGAACTTGATTTAATGCTGATTTCTGAACTTGATTTAATGCTGATTTCTGAACTTGATTTAATGATGATTTCTGAACTTGATTTAATGCTGATTTCTGAACTTGCTGATTCTTTCCATGGAGTTCATGGAACTGTTGCCTTATTAACTTGATCTGTTAAGATGCTGTGAAGACTGCATGAGGATACACACTGTCTTTTAAAAAACAACTACTCCACTTAAACTGGCTTTATAAACAATAGAGCTAGCTAGCTAGTATCTATTGGCAAACTAAAACAATCTGGCACAGTACTGTTATGCATGCTACCTTAAACTTTAGGTGAGTTATTGTAATGGCATGCAGCCCCATCGACTTGTCACATGGTTACTTACAATTCTAGCATTTCACACTCACAATGTGGCTATAATTCTGCAAGCATCATAGAAAATATTATAATCTGAATTCTAGCTAGCTAATTACCTTTAGTTATAAGTCAGTGGCTGCAAGATCTCGAACAGGACCAATAAAACTTAACTTTGCTGTAGTTATCATTGATGATGATTCAGCATGCTATCAATAGAGTTTATTATCAATGGTCAATTTCAATCAGTAACTGCTAGAAAATAGGACAAAGACAGCTTAATTTTTATGAAGAAAAGGTCAGATAATGTTGCTAACTTAGGTTAACCGGTTGTAGTGATATTTGATGCCATTGGATGTATCTTTTACATGCTCATAAGCACAATGACAAATTATCCTTATTATTGTTGTTGTTATAGATATAGCAATAATCTAAAGGGGTGGAAATGTTTATGTCTTATTGTCACTCCGTCTTCTAAAAAATCTAATTCCCGAGTCACTGTTGTAGTGTCACCTTACCCAGTGCCGGAAGAAATTTGATTGGTGCAGAGGGGGGTGTTTTTAAAAGTAGCAAAATGACAGTTTCGCTATAATGCTTACGAACGATCTCAGTTTGCCAGCTGAAAATTATGACACTGATCTGTGAACTAACCACATTAAGTTTCCATATGTCTTTCACATATATTTTAGTTTAAAAAAATGAGACATTTTCATGGCATTTAGCTGCCATCGCAATAGTGAATAGTCGTTGATATCTCCAGTACAGCAGGTAAAAAATGCTTACTTTAGGTTTAAAGTCATGCTGAACCTGCACATATTCAACAGCTACAATTCTAACTGTTGGTTGCCTTCAGTTATTTGGAGCGATGCTTGAGTCTTGCAAACAAATCACTCATGATACTAACTTGGAAACTATTTAAGCTAAGTGGTTGCAAAGCAATGACATCATTTTGTCTGCAGGATCTTTTTCCCCAACTCTTTGCAGACCCTGTAATGTCATATGTGACAGAATCTCAATTGCACAGAAATGAATAGCTCTAAAATGGATTTCCATTTGTACTTATTTAGCAGCATAGCCTTAGCCCCATACCTTTAGCTTGGGAGGTGATTTTAACCTGAATAATAACTTAAATATGATTTTTTGAATTACTACTTTTCTCAGTTCCTATCACATGCATGGATGCATGCTCGCATGCATGCACAAATGCATGCATGCACACACACATTTTTAATACTTTTTTGTCCCATAAAGGTTCACATAATTTTGATGGATAATTAATATGGCATATAAGTAGGGTGTTTTTTTGCGGTACAAATTAATTTCCTCATTATTAGATGCTGTGGTCACCATCTAGGTGTTACCATTCCTCTGTGGTGGCTATATTTCTGGACATAGTTATATACTAATCATCTCTAACCTCAAGTCTCACATACTGTTACTATCACAGCTCTTAAATTTGATTCTGTGTTCAAATTAGGGAGCCTTCAAGATCAACATGTGTGCCGACTGCAACGTGGTCATAGAAATTTAGTCCGTGTTTTAGACATCCTAAACATTCATTAACTATTATGGGAGAGCAATACTACATGCATTTATTTGACACTCAACACATTATTTATCATTAGCTCCATTTTAACAATGATTTTGTTTATATTTTTAAGCATTTTTCATAAACCAGGTATGAAATCTGCTACAGCATTGGTGGGTGAGGATATGTTGGCACACTAATTTAGTGTGATATCACCCTATTACTTAGTGTGCTGTTCACCCCATTTATGGTATATAGTATATATATGTGTGTGTGTGTGAAACAACTAAAAAGTATGTGCATTGGGACAAAGCTGATACACCCTTATCGGTGCAATATGCAGAAACACATAATCTATGCTGCTTTTCTCCATTTCCCTTTTTTTATGCGACCAATTTTTTAGTTTGTCCGAGTTTTCGATATATCTGCTCTCAGTTGTCAATCGTTTTAAAAGTTAAAATAAGAAGGACACTTAGTGAGCATACCCGACCAGAAGTTCACCTTTAGGATCACAAAGATGTGCTGCTACTGAAAACATTTGTAAGAGCTTATGTTCCCAGAACACATAATCACTCAATATCTGTTTGCTCTTGCCAAACAAAGATGGTGAACGAGGTGAGCAATTTTCCATGGCATGAAAATTATTAATGGTTTCTGTGATATTATTATTATTCAATTTTAAATGAATTCTCAGTTGATATTACAATAACCTTCTCAATAATCAACTTGAAATTGTATTCTCTCAATGTTTTGACTAGATGCTCTAGCCTTCATCAAATTCCTGATGAAGGCTAAAGCATCTAGTCGAAATGTCAAAAGAATACAATTATTGAGAAGGTTATCGATTTAATTCTTGCTCCACACAAATCTACATACTAATCGTGTGACCAGTCTTACATTGCATAACACTGCCTCTTGCTTGAGAGTATAGGAAGGAGTGACATAGATCAGCATGTTGATGTAGAGGATCACTGCACCGATTCCAGTTATGATGTTAAGTTTAGGACTAGCCAAGCGAATGACCCTGCAGAAATCAATAATTGTTTTGCATGCATACAGTTTTATGGAGCAAGATATACTCACATATTTCTAGTATATATATATATCTGAATGCAAGGCATGGCATGGAAATTTAAGCATCATTTCCCTATGAGACTGTTGATGTTTAAGACAGCTCTGTAAAATAACACCGGTATTATAGATGCAGTGGTGGAGTTTTAACTCCAATGACAGAATAACACCCCCATGCTTTAAAGACATAATAACCCCCCCATGCTTTAAAGACATAATAACACCCCCATGCTTTAAAGACAGAGTAACACCACCATGCTTTAAAGACAAAATAACACCCCCATGCTTTAAAGACAGAATAACACCCCCATGTTTTAAAATGGAGTGTAAAAATATGAACAGATGTGAATAAATATTTGCACTTCTTCTTTTTTAATTTCACACCCACGTCTCTGATGCAGTACAAAATTAATACTGTTTTCTTGTGTAATATTTTCCCCCCTATGGGGGTGTAATTCTGTATTGTGGGATAATTAAACACACTCCTTTTTTTAATGGTAAATGTGTGATAGACGTACTTGGAACCTTTCAAACATGCATGGTGATACAAACTTTACCTATCCCGTGTATTACTCGCTATTTCACTAATTATATAAGCCACACTTTGAAAAATCTCTAACTTTTTTTTCCTGAAGTGAATGTGGAGGGCCATACACACTACAGCAAACACAATCCCAAAGACTGCTAGGATTGTGAAAATGGCTGTCACTGCAGCGTGAATGGAAACTATCCTCTGCTTCGGTACTCCATCATGAGGAACACCTTCTACAGTTTGTAATACAAATAACAACAATTATTTAGCAATATTTTAATGGGATACAATCAAGTTAAATACTGTATTTCCTTGGTTAGATCATGCAAATCAGATAACTTCATGAGCTACTTCATCATGTGAAATACTCGTGGTAATCAATAACATGTTAATTTTAGAGCTTGTTAGCATGCAGTACCAGTATGCATGTAATAGACCACAATAGTGACTAATCACTGTCCTGTTTCTTCCAGGTCAGCTTCGTCCAATGCAAAGGCTCTATCGATGTCTTCAGGCCATTCACTCAGTGTGTCACCACTGAGAGCAAATGCTGCACCTGACTGTTACCAGCCCAGAGTTGCAACGAATATGTGATCTTCTGAACCATTCTGCTTACACAGTCATACTTTGGTGAAATACAATTAGAGCTAGGTGGGTTTCCAAAGTGAAATACAATTAAAGCTAGGTAGGCATGCAAGATGTAATACAATTAGAGCTAGGTGGGCATGCAAGATGTAATACAATTAGAGCTAGGTGGGCATGCAAGATGTAATACAATTAGAGCTATATAGGTGGACATGCATGGTTACTTGAGAAGTCACACAATATTGTATTGATGTGCAGTCTAATTGATTTAGTTAGTTATCGAGGACACAATCAATTCAACGAAATACAGTTGCTATTTACGTACGATCCCACAGCCTGTCAATGCCATCCTGGAGCCGTATTTCAAACTTGAAGTCACTGTTATTAGTCACATAGCCCACAAGCACTGGATGAATTTGGCCATCCGCTAAAAAAAGAAGAAATCTCAACGAACTCTCAGCTAGCATAATGAAATTACAATAACCTTCTCAATAATCAACTTGAATTATATTCTGTCGATGTTTCGACTAGAATGATCTAACTTTCATCAGGAATTGAAATAATTTTAAGGAGTACACCTAAAAAGACCACACCCACCATAAATTTATATTTTTCAATTTTTCTCTCTCGTTTTTGTTTTTGTCGTGGTAGTCATTGTTCTTGTTTCTGCTGCCTCCTCTTTAGGCCTGGAGACCTGAAAGCCAATACATTCCCATATAGGAACACATATTGGCAACGATAAGCTGTACTATAGCTCTACATGGTGAATTTATGCAAGCTTTAATTGAAGCCTGCATCCAACCCAAATATACTTGAGCTACTGAAACGGAAATGTTTACTGTGAGAATTATTAATGGTTTCAAGACAAAACAAAACTGTTACTGATGAAGGCTACATCATCTGTCTCAAATGCAGAGGTGCAAGTATTAAGTATTAAGGATGCCTAGTGATAATTGTAATCTAAACATGAAAACATCCATCACCTGTCTTACTTAATTGAACTGGTGAACTAAAACCTAAACTAAGAACTAATATAACTGTCATACTCTTTTTTTGGCATCAATAACTAACTTCTAGAGAAACTACAATAGCATTATCAAGAAATGAAGAAGACACTCACGACTTTTGCTTCAATGCATGTCTTAAGAAAAAAAGAACACAGGTGAATGTGTCCATTCAAATTATTTAAGAATGCTTGGTGAGGAAACAGGAAAAAAGCAATGGAATGTCAATACAAATAGAGCTTTGGAATGGCATCAAATAGCTAATCTTGGTGATCTATTTTGGACAAAATGAAACTGAAAAAAAGAATTTATTTTTGTACAATGACTCGACATGATAAGCGGAACAATTGTAAAAAATTAATTAAGAAATTGCAAGTTCAAGTGTAATTGATACCAGTACCATACCTGCTAAGGTGGTGCCCATTTTACCACAGCTGAGCATGGCTTACAGAAAGTATTTCAGCAAAGTAAGTTCATTGGTTAAAGGTTCTTAAAGTGGAAGTTTAAGGGGGAACAAGGGTCAATTTAATTTTTTTATTTTTAACCTGTGGTTACAACTTTAGAGCTTTGTAGATTCTGCAAACTTCATGGTATGGACTTGATATATAGCTCAAAAGATAAGTCTCTCTGTGTGCTCTCTTTTGATACTAAAATATATTTCATAGGTATAGGAAAGTTACTAGACCCTAAAGCCGAGGGACCTCAAAAACCAGAATGCTCCAACTGGCGGCAAAAACACTCTGGGGTGCAAAATTGAGGGCATTGCACCCACGTGTCTGACCAGGTAATAAATTTTTAACGCCTATTCAAAACAGTCATTGCATGCGCTAGAGCTTCCTCTAGCCACTCGTACCATTTGACTTCGCAACCCATAGTGGTTTTTGCCGCCAGTTAGAGCATTCAGGTTTTTGAGGTCCCTCCGCTTTAGGATCTACCTATAGTTATACCTATGAAACATATTTTAGTATCAAAAGAGAGCACACAGAGAGACCTACTATATATCAAGTCCATACCATGAAGTTTGCAGAATCTACGGAGCTCTAAAGTTGTAACCACAAGTTAAAAATAATAATAATAAAAAATGCAGTCGTCACTCCTTTAATAGTCATGAAATACTTTGTCGAATACGATTTGTCCTCATTCTTGGCTAATTTCAGAGCTGTTAGGGTTCTCTCTACCCGCTGGGTTCAGTGTAATGACATGGGAACTTCCGTGTTGAAGGGAGACATGAATAGGAAGCAACAAAATGACAAGAGCTTCTAATTATTAGTCCTGACCATAGAGTACATATTTTAAGCATGTACAGATGTAAATACAGAACAATATAAAAAATATAAACTAGCCATTTCTTTAACCAGCAATGCTCAGTAGCATGCTCAAACAGTATGAAACTTTTGACTGGAGGAATGAGAAAACTGAAAATATGGCTGACGATCGCAACTGCAATCATGAACAGTCTCCTTATCTTTACTACTGTTTATGAAAAACTTTTTTTTGAGTAGAGGTACTGGCACCATTGTTGACCTGAAATCTCTCTGAATCCCTTTGCTCTGAAAGGAAGAGCCCCTGGATAGATGTAATTGCTGTATTTTTGCTGTGTAAATAGAATGATGTAGTAATGCACAGCTAAGCTACTTCAATTGATTTTTTCCAAACTACAATTTACATTCTAAGATATGAGGTTTGAAAAGTTTATTCCAGAATTTTTTTATTGATGTATATAAAATTTAAAAAACACAAATAATATCAGTGCTCAATCCATGAAAGTCAATTTCACTAGAACCAAATATTTTCCCTGGGAATATATTTTATCTTGTAACTATAGCTTACATACCTCCACGACGGTATTGCAATAGCTGAACTTTGCTGAGGCTGCTTCTTCTTCCATTTTGATCGAATGAAATGTTTCCCTGTATAAACATATAGTAATAACAAGCAGTGCACTAGTGCTCCCTATATAATATTATTTGTTTCACCCACTTTTTTAATGACAGAAGAAAATATTTCTAAACGAACAAAGCTCATAACTCAGCTAAAACTGCTTCTTAGCTTCCTAAATGGTTGGTTCAGCCTACGTTGCCTACAAAATTATATCTTTCACTAAGGTAGTAAATTATCAAAACTCTAAAACAAAAATGGTGATAAATTTATCTCTGAGGATCTTTGCTTGTATCTCTGTACACCTCTTTCCCCCTGAAACTTGCATGGAAAGTTCATTAAAAATCTTTAGTACCAACACACAAATATTTCCATTTTATTGTCGACAAAAGCCATTGGAATGCATCACCAGATGATTCATAATGATGCAATCAAGATAATAAAATCTTCCTTTGCATGTAAAAGTAACAGATTTTAATGCAGGTGCTGTATTATAAGAAGGAACCAATGAACTGTGTACAGTTCCGCTATTTGGTTTTCTGAAGTTTTGCCCTAGGAAACAGTAAAGTCCAAAAGAGGCTATAGCTGATCCTCTACCCAACATCTGCTATTTGGTTGCTTGAGTTCTCCTATGCAACTGTTACAAAATCCACGAAAGCTATAGCCATCTTGAACCGACCTACACAGTTACCATCAACAACAGCAACAAGACTTGACATGTAGTGTATAACAAGAATTAACTATATATTTAAGAGAGTAGGAACCCCAAAAGCTCTGAATTGGACTTTGTCAAACTATAACTTGATGTAGTTCCACTGTATATTATATAAAAGAAGACAAACAAAAAACAAACAAACAAACAAACAAACAACCCCTCCCCCACCATGCTTGAAACAAGAAAAAAATGTAAAAGCAAATAGTTATATTGCAAAGAAAGCCAACAAACTGTACACATGTAGAACACAACCAGTCTAATCACATTACCATTTAAAAATTGTACATAGCTAGTACTGTTTTTTTGCATACACAATTTAAATAGTAGAGGATTGCCTGACTGGTTGTGCAGACTTGATTCCAGAATCCAATATAGTTGCTCATCTTTAAATAAAAACATTCTTGTTTTTGTTCTTGTATATAATAACACTGTTAACAGATAGGATGTCACCATTAATGATGATTAACTTATTCATCTTCCCATTGTATCACCTACCACTATTCCACTGAAATTTGTTGCTGATAAATGATAAAATATTTTCTTCAGTAAGACATTATTGTCATATGTAAAATGCTGCAGTCCGAAGTCTACATTCCCTTCAACTTTCTGAAATGTACGCAGATTCTCCCTTAAATCTGCACAATTCTTCAAATCTGAAAATAGCAACAATAAAATGTATGGTATAAACAATAGTGTATCTATGGGGTTGGCCTTTCTGGCTAATAGATAAAGCTAAAGTAGCTGGATGTGCTTAACTATATGAACTTTTGAATGGGATAGTTAAACATCCTCATAGGCACACATTTTCAATAATAACCCAGGAATATCTTCATTAGCATACAGCCCAACCCAGAATACATTTCAAGTTACACACCAGATTCACTACTGTTCATCCTCACTGTCACACCAACTATTGAGGTCATGAACTCTACAAAGTAGCTACCACAAGTTAATTAAATATACTATGCACTAATAAATTGTTCAGAGAGTTGCTCTATCATATGACAAAGTATAAATGAAACTGGGAAAAAACATGATGTCAAACATCCACATTAGATATTAACTTGCCAACAAGCAATACTTCGGTCTCTAGGTGTTACTCCTAACACCCCTGGCCCCACCCTCCCTGTCCTCTTTGTGAGCACCCATTGAGGAGAGAGAAACACAGACAGACAGAAAAGACTGAGAGAAATATAACAGTACTAACCGTATCTGACATAGTTTGGCAATTATAGCTTAAATTTTGGGAGTGTAAGGCTAGAGGGGCTTGGCCAATGGGCCCCAAACTCTGCCTGTGTTCTTCCCCTGGTCGAGTTAGTCCTAGTCTGTCCTGGTCGTATCTGCTCATTATGGTTGTTTTAAAGCAAAACTTTCCCATACCTCCCTTGGTCTAATTAATACTATCCCCTTAATCCTCTCTCTAGGTCCTCTGCTTGAGAGTCAGAAAGGACAGAAATAGATTAAGCATCTTTACTGTCCAAAAGTGAAAGCAGTGAAAGGTGATGGCTCTGAGTGGAGCTGTCACTTCTGAGCTCTTACTACAACATCTTCTGTGGTGGACATTGTTGGAGCTCTGCCTTCCTTAAAAAGGGAGGAGGACCTCGGTGAATAAAAGTAGTGTCGTGAAAAAATTGTTATCAGGATAATTCAGAGTGGTTAGAAGTGATATTTTGCCATTCTGTTTCCCGGCTACTTTGCACATGTGAAGTAGGTATACACTAGCCAGCATGATAACAGTTATAGCAGGTGAAGCTTCAGGACTTCTAGGAAATACCAATTTAGTGTATGTTGTATTGGTTTTATACTACTATATTAATTGTATGAACTTACCATTTATTGTATTATTGAGAGCTCTGGCCAAGGTCCATACAGTATCATAACACAATTGGTAGAGGAATAATTCTTTGTTAAACTTGGAAGTCTCCAAATAATACTTGTACAGAGTTTGTATTTTTCCGCCAGTCTACATGAAATTAAGAATACAAGAATACTTATTGCAATTCTCAATGTCTACAATGATGCATACTTGCATATTAATCCACATTTTTGTTTTATAAGCATATTTTTGTTACTGTTGCCTTTATTACTAGTGACAGTTTGAAAGGGTGGGTGCAGTCAGCAAATAAGTGTGGCGCTTATGTGTATTCATGCTTATTATAAATTATGTCACTGTGGAACAGTATGTGCTTCTTAAGAAGTATCTGACCAATATTACAACTACAGTAACACAAATATTATAACTACAACATATAATTTATATATTTTTTAAAACACCAATCTTATCCTCACATATCCATTATCAGCAACCGTAGAATTATCTAGAGCTATTCGACCAGCCTTGAAAGGAGCAAGAGTATAAGGAACCAACGATTCTCTGTCCTTAACATCACAGTCATACTTCTTCTTCAATTCGTCTTGCTGATCTTGTGACCCTACCCACCAGTCTTCAGAAAACCAGCCATTAACTAGGAACAAGTTGCGAGGGTACCGGAAGTTAGGATTTTTGTTGTATGCCTAAAATATGAATTGTGTTAATAAGGAATGGTCACATTACAGAACATCTTCAGGATATGCCCTTCTTCTATCACTCTACCTAAACGTGCTTAACACAATGTGAACATTTCAATGGACACAGCAGTAAGAACATCATCTGTGCATAACCTTGTATTTGGTTAGTACATGCATTAAGAATCAGTGCAGAATAAAAGAAGACACACAAGAAATTCCAAATTAAAGATTTTATCTTTTAAACATACCAAACATAAGATCTCTCTTGCAAATACAGAATACATACTGAGGATATAAATCCGTGAATCCTACAAGAAAAAATAAATTAATTTATTACGATATTATTCCATAATCAAAGATTTAGTGTGGGCACTTTTTACTCAACAGCTGCAAATATAATTAATGGCTTGGCATATGTTTCTGAATACTTTTTCTGGAAGTTTCTTTGCCGTAGTTTCTTTGCCGTTTCAATTTAATGTCATTTCGAGGATACTGGATTTCAAACAAAGAAACCAAACAAAATCTCAAAAAGACAGGTTGCGGACTGTCCACGTAATTGTGCTGATAGGGTTTATTTTGGGAGAGGTGGGGGGAGGGAGGGACTAACAAATCACTAGTCAATTTAACTGTCTACAGAACTATAGGGAAGGAGTGGGAAAGAGTCTCATTAATTCTAGCTAAAATTATTATAACGTGGGAGATGTTTTTTAAATTTATTTATTTTTATTATAGGATATATATAATCCAAGCCACAAATATATTTCCAGTAGAAGAGAATTATAAATAAATTCCATCAATATTTCAATGCTTACCTCTACAAATGGATCAACATCTATCCCAGTATCTGATTGAATTCGTATCTCATCGAATAATATATTTGTTGCATTGAGAAGTCTCTTCAGCTCATTCATGGTCTAATAGAATAGAAGCTACAATGATTATTTCTTTCCTTGGTACCAAAATTTTTGTATGTTCAATATAACATAATGTGATTGTTTAGCATACATCAATAATTGCTTGTAACAAGTACTGCTGAGAGATAAAGCAAGTTCAAAAGTTTATAAATTGTCGTAAATGCGAAATTAAGTCAAGACAATAACTTTCATACATTGTCTATTTATTTATCATTAGTATATGTGGGGACATGTAACTACACACACAATACCCACATGCATGGGCATTTGCAATGTGCACTGGAGACTATATATATAGCACTACCATGAAACCAGTACTGTTAGCTCAAAATGGGAACACTCCACGTTATTTTAACCTTCACGTGATCGTTGATGAGGTTAACTAGTGTTGGTTGGAATTTGCTGACACATTTAATTCACGTGATCGTTGATGAGGCTAACTAGTGTTGGTGGGAATTTGCTGACCCATTTAACGTTGATGAGGTTAACTAGTGTTAGTGGGAATTTGCTGACACATTTAATTCACGTGATCGTTGATGAGGTTAACTAGTGTTGGTAGGAATTTGCTGACCCATTTAACGTTGATGAGGTTAGCTAGTGTTGGTGGGAATTTGCTGATTCATGTGATCATTGATGAGGTTAACTAGTGTTGGTGGGAATTTGCTGACACATTTAATTCACGTGATCGTTGATGAGGTTAACTAGTGTTGGTGGGAATTTGCTGACACATGTAAAAATCCCAGCCATTGCCTCCATTTTAGCTATTTGTCATTCCTCTTGATCTTTCTGTACAAGATAACTTCTAAATCATCCAAATCTGTGAATTTATCCACACCACTATCCTAGATCCTTGACCTCACCTCTGCATGCACAACCTTAACAAAGAGACATCATAGAGGACACATGCTACATCAAAGGTGTATTAGTTACTTTGTGGTACTTTTTATGCAAACAATAATTATAGAGTAGTTACAAGAATACATCAGTTACTATAGAGATATCGATTACTACTCATGGTGTAATGTCGTGGCTCATTAACGACCTGTACTCATTCACCTCTATATAAGTCATGCATTCATATTATAATCAGAGAGGTTGTTTTTTTATCTTTAAAGCCTTTGACTAAGAGTGGACGTTTCTTGTGGTGTGTTAACAAACACTACTTGGCGACGAGGATACTGGTTAAATCTCAGTACAAATATGGCAAACTGTTGCAGTAGGACACATCAAAGAATTTCATCCTCAAGTTGAGCACACTATGACCTACCTCAAAAGGATGGAGCTCTATTTTACTGCTAATGATATTGCTGATACATAGAAAGCTGCAGTTCGGTCAACCTTCATCAGTGGCAAGACATATGGGATTGTAAAGAATTCTTTCTCCTGATCTGCCAAGCACAAAATCCTTTGAAGACTTGAAGAGAACTCACAAGTCACATTATGCTTCCGAACCCTCAATCATTAAGGAGCATTTCCACTTCCACCAAATATGGCGACAGTTGGAAGAGTCCATCGTCAATTTCACTGCTAAGTTGCACTGATTGGCTATAGACTATATAGAGTTTGCTGACAAGCTGGATGGCCTCTCTTCATGACCGATTTGTAAGTGGATCATGTAGTGAAGCCATGCAATTGCCTACTGAGAAAGAATGCCTCAACTTTTCTCGACAACCAGTTGCAGATGCAGCTGCTAAGGACGCCCAGAGTTTCCATGAATCTGATAACATCTGGCATCAAGTATGTTGCAGACCATCTTCTTTGCAAGCACTGAGGGAGGAAGAGCTTACCAAGGTTGCTTAAAACAGCAAAGTGCCACAACTTGGTTGCAGCAAAAAGAGACATATCTCCTCTGTCCGCCGAAATCCTAAAAACTGCACAGCAAAAAAGGGGAATACCAAAAGCAAGCAGGCAATTCCAGTTGACGAGGCTATCAACATCAAAGAGCCAGTCAGTATCAATATGTTTCCAAGCCAAAGGCGAAACATTTTGTCATGCCTAATTACGAAACTGAGAGCGACCATTCTGGGGTAGATGAAAACACAATAAACAACTACCTTATGGAGTATCATCAGTCCCAGCAGTGTTTCAGAAACTAGTGGAAACCATTTTTAAGTGAAATTCCTAATGTCGTTTCCTACTTAGATGATATTTTAGTGACTGGTAAAGAACACACCAAACAGCTTACCACCTTGAGGGCTGTATTTAATCATTTACGACCATTTGTCTTTCGCATCAAACTCCCGAAGTGCAAATTCCTTCAACTTTCTGGTAAGTATTTGGGTCATTTGGTGGATGCCCAGGGTGTGCATGCCACTCCAAGCAAAATCAAAGCTCCCATTGACGCCCTTGGATCACGGAATATAAATGAACTGCAAGGATTTATAGTCTACTAAATAATTACAGCAAGTTATTGCACAACTTATCCGTAAGCTTCATCCTTTAACCCTCTCTCCTGCAACTTTATTATGGAATTGTTTCTTTTGTGAATTATTTTCACATCATTATTTTAAATAGGAAGAATATGAAGAAAACTACCTAGCAACCATATATCAGGTGATAGCTGATGAGTTGATGGGCACTATAACAAGTTTTGGTTTCTTAGCCACATTGTTGTGAATATCATTATAAGAAACAGGAAGTAAAGAACTTTTTTCTTGTAAAATTTTAACCAGTCAAATTTGGCTATAGAACAGTGTTCACCAATACTTAATGAGTATCAATGTGTTTGCTTATTCACCAAAGAACAAGATGATGAACTTTGGTTGCTTAGCAACAAACCATATAGCCATGAATATCATTATAAGCAATTGTGGCATTAGCTTCTTCTAAAGTGTTAGTACATTATGACCCTGGCTTACCAATCCAACTAGCAGCTGATGCATCCTCATTTGGGTTATGAACTGTATTGTCACATGTGCTTAATGTGGTACTAAGCATATGATTGCTTTATCTATCCAGAACCTTAGCTCCAAGTGAAAAAAATTATGCCGAAGTAGAAAGAGAGGCCTTAGCCTTGTATTTGGAGTAAGAAAATTCCACCAATATATATGTGGGAGGAGATTCACTTTGGTAACAGACCATAAACCCCTCTTACAAATTTTGGAACAAAGACAGGAATTCCTTCTTTGGCGGTGGCCTTGGTTGCAGAGATGGTCCTCCTTGCAGGACATACTTAAAGCCAACAGCTGACACTGCAATACTGCTGGCCTAAGCTTACCACATGCGACAACTGAGGTTTCCATTGGTCAAATCCACAGCTCATCTATCCAAGGTCAGAGGGAAACTGGAGATGATCCTAAGTAGTCTAGTCAATATGGGTCAGACACACCACAAATAGCAACATTCGTATTTCCCTTCACAATGCATTTTGGAGAAGTCTCTAGAACAACATATAAAAAATGCACCTGATGCACCTTGCGGAAATGTGCTAATTTGTATAAATCCAATATGGCCACCAAATTGGTTTAATAACAGTTCTAGAGTGGTTCATATCAACGATGATCTGGTGTAATGAAGGATGGACTGCCTCTAACTTTGTACCATTATTGATATAGCTACTACATAATTCTATTTATCTGTATTATTATCACCTGTATTGTTGTTGTCTCATGTGTTGTACAGCCACCCACTCTGCTGCAAGACATGTGTTGTACAGCCACCCACTCTGCTGCAAGACATGCAGTGCCATATTAGCCCAAGGCAGGGCCCCTAGGCTTCGAGCTTCTTTGGGCCCCTCGCTATTTAGCTACGCTAGCTAAATTATTTACTCTACATTATTTTAGATGCGCTAGCTAAACTATTTACTATTCCTACACTATTTAGCTTGATCTAACAGTTATAAAAGAAATTACTAGGTTAGCTGAAGTAAAGTTAGTTCCTCACCTTGGTAACAAGAGTTATCCGCTTTACTTTTTAAAATTATTATCACCTCATATATATATTATCAGCTCATATATTTGAAAACCTTTTGAGATTTGAGTAATGAAGTACCAGTAAGTAATCTTAGAGAGGAGTAGCACCTAGAACACCTCTATAAAGCCTCCAGTTCTTGCACACGAGGAGAAACTAAATATTGCCCACCGCCCTGGGTCTCTGGGAATAGATGCGCGCACCAATCTCACGTTTACTTTCAAAAAAAGGTTGCCCGTGGGCCCCTGTTTTTGGTGGGCCCCTGCTCTTGGTGGGCCCCTAGGCTTCAGCCTAGTCAGCCTTATGGATAATACGGCCCTGAAGACATGTGTTGTATAACCACCCACTCTGTTGCAAGACATGTGTTGTACAGCCACCCACTCTGCTGCAAGACATGTGTTGTACAACCACCCACTCTGCTGCAGGACATGTGTTGTAGAGCCACCCACTTTGCTGCAAGACATGTGTTGTACAACCACCCACTCTGCTGCAGGACATGTGTTGTAGAGCCACCTACTCTGCTGCAAGACATGTGTTGTACAGCCACCCACTCTGCTGCAAGACATGTGTTGTATAACCACACCACTTTATATTCAGTCCCTTCAGAATAGGTTATGCTTAAATCCAGTCACTAACTGGCTGGACCTAGCAAATGGTTACAAGGGTAAGCCAATAGCTACATGTATTTGAGTTGTTTCGAGATGTTTGAGATATTTAGCTTCAGTATAAAATATAATTTCAGAATCAATACCACCACACCTATGATAAGTGTGTATGTTGTGAACTCTCCATGGGTGATGGGGTGAGAAGTTGTCACACTTGGAGCCAAGTGATGTCAAGGAATAGTACAAGCTGCACAGGGAAGCAGCATCACTGCTGTACCTGGCTAAGGAGAGCATGGTGAATTCCTCCATAAGCACTGTAATAAAAGGAGAATTGAACAGAGCTTGAAGAGGACACATGATGCAATCCGATAGTTCTGGAGGTCAGGTATCACTCAGACCAGCAGAGCTGGCATTTTACTTCAAGGAAAACTGTCTGTTCTGTGGATACAACTTTGATAACAAACACCAGAAAAGTCACAAGTTGAAACCATTTGACTTTCAGGAAACTATTATGCAGTCATGCAATAGATAAAAGTCAGAGAAAGTGATGGCTAGGATCAGAAGTGTACATGATCTACCAGCTGCAGATGCAGTATATCACCAGATATGCAGCAGTAACTTTAAGACAGGAAAATGTAGTCCAATACAGATGACCAACCTGTCACTGAAAAGCGCTGAAGACAAAAGGACACATTCCAGGAAGAGGCATTTCTGCAAGTTATGGCAGATCTGGAGCACAACGAAGAACAAACCACATACATGACCTAATAGACAATATTATAAAGACATATCTGGTCTCGGATAGTTTTCAATGTGGGTTTACATACATGATAAAAAGGATCAAGGTACATTATGGTGATGACATTGTTATAACAGAGATCAATGGGCAGTTGCCACTTGATTGACGTACAAGGCGGCTAGTGTTACTTAACTTCTAACACACGGGTACCATGTAGAAAACGCGCGAGCTATATGTGACCTGCCACAAGAAAAGGCCGCATAGGCATTTAATAATCAAATTTCACTTTTCATGCTTTCTAACTACCTCATAGCATGTTCTTTCAAAATTTTAATAAAATTAAAAATACTGATGTAGATAAAATGACCCTATTGAAAGACCACTCGGAGGTGTGCTTTTATTAGGAATTAAATGGAAACAGAATTATAGGCAATTTAATTTTTGTTTCTTTCCTCAAGTAGCTTAGGAAATGTTATTCTAGTGTCACTAGACTTAAAATGTCCTGGTATCTTGCAATAACTGCACATTTTCTGTCATTTTGGAGCGGACAAGCGGACATAGATGCTTCTCCTTGATCACTTTGTAGGCGACTTCCCAAAATTGCCATGAGTCCTTCTCTTAATTTGTGGGCTGTTCCCCCTGTAGTGCTCAACCAAATTATGCTATCTTTTATCACTCATGGAATGGAAGAATAGGAAGGCTATAAGACAAATAGGCCTCCCATAAGAAAAAAGTACTTGAATAGCTTGTTTTCTTACTCTCTGAATCTGAAGTATGAGAAACATAATGCAGTGAATCCATCCAAGAACTTCGAGATCTAGCTCATTTTTGGGCAATTTTCTAAGCAACTGCTTCTGAATGTTACAATGTCTTCCACAGGAACAGACTTATAGCAAGGTGTACTGCCTTCACCAAGTTGACAAGTACATCTGAAAGCAACACTACCTGCCCTTTCATTTTCATCATGAACACTAGTATCAAATTCAAGGCTGGAATTATTGGGACTGCTCATCATCATCAATAGTCCCTGAATCAATATCTTCAGTTGCTTGGACTTCATACTCCTTCTCTGCTAACAAAAAGTCTTCAACCAGGAAGGAAGTCATAGTCAACCTTCAGGACTTCCTGGAAGGAAACACTAGGGTTCCTCTTCAAGCAGACCAACCTACGAGTATTTCAACAGTTTCAACCCTGATGTTAGGGGGGGGGGGAGAGTTGGTCAGGAGGCCTGTCTATACGCAGTGGCAACAAAATGTAGGTCAAATACCCTTAGATGTGAAGCTGGTAGAATGCATGGAGCTCGGCCACAAATATCCTGTGGACATGATCCACACTCCATATTGCTAACTGTGCAGTTTGTGCAGCAGTTTTCCTGCTTGTTGAACATCATCTTCCATATACTACATAGTAAGCCAACTAGCTATCTTCCATATGCTATGTAGGGGAAAGAATGCTAGGAAGGTTGCTTACTGGAATCATTACAGCTTAAAAGTCAATACAGAAACTGGAATAGATTTGTTTCTAGGCTCATCACGCTAACAAGGCACAAGAAAGAAGCTTCTCGATGACCACTTTCATTGAAGAAGATGCTTTGGTGATAAATGTGCTATCGGCAGACTTCCTACGACAGTCCCAATACAGCATTGGAAAAACTTGCAAAGGTGGCATGAGTCGCCACTACTGACACCTGGTTCGAAGATACTGTGATAGATTACAGTCTAGTGTGGATGGGGAACAAGGGGTTTTGGGGATATTCTTGTAACTGTATGCAGAGGAGCAGGGGCATGGCTATTGGGCTACAGTCATGGCCTCACGGTGGATTAAATATAGGTCTTGGGGCCTCCGAGGGGTTGTTGTGGTTAGGGCCTCTATTCCCTTCGCCCTATCACACCTTGGTTTAATAATTATAATTACAGTGAAATCCATCTATATAAACCCATATACAGTATATAAAAAATATACCAGGAATATGCTCAACAAAATAACTTAGGAATTCCTTGCTCTAGTCAGTGTGACTCTAGAGATACGCTTGCCAGACAACTTCCTCAGCACCTAGGAATTTGTGTCTCTAATTGGGAAGACTGATGAAGATATGCCTACCAGACCACATACTTATACCTCGGAATTTGTTTCTTTAGTGGGTTTCCCATGGGTAGTGCTGCCAGTGCCCAAAAATTCAATATATACTATGCACAGAAAATTTGACATGTTCTGCATTTCCTCCCACGATATATAACGTATGAAATTGGTAAGGTTTCTCTGCTACCAAGGTGAGGCACAGATTTTCAAGTCAACAGAACAGGAATATTCCAAGCAACTGCATACCTTCCCACTAGACTGCACCCTTGAATAGCCAGCCATTCATTCTGATAGCCCAGCACTATGAAACATACAATTATAAATATGTGTCTACGGGTCTTGAAGCATGAATCTAGATGGAAGGATAATAAAAAGTGATCATCAAACCATCTAAGAGCTCAAAAATAGATTTTCTTTATAATCAGCTTGAAATTGGTTTTTGCTCTATACATTTCAACCAAACTACAGCAGCCAGTGCACTAGTGGCTACTGGCAGTGTAACAGCCAAACTACACAATGAAAACATGGAGAGAGAGGTTATTAAACTTGGAAGTAAGTGCAAATATGTGATAGGATCTGAGAAAAGGGGTCTTATGTACAAAATTAAAAAAACTGAGTTATTGATACCAGGTGAAAGAACAAAGCAATGCCTATATTTTGGAACTAAAATCATCAGTTATTTCTATTCAGAAGAAAAGTTATGAAAGCCTGAATGCTAGACGCTTGAAGCATTCATTTTGAGAAAAACATGCAGCTTTCTGTGCACTTGATGAAGCCATTCCTTTTTTAGTTTGTTAACCACGCAGCCACTATAGCAGCTAGTAGAAAAAAACCCATTTTGTGGGAGTTTCCCATCTTTCCGCATACGCGGGCAGTATTTTCTCAACGTTACATGGCAACGCAGTCCCGTTACACGCATAGCAAGCTTCTTGAACACCAATCTTCTAACCTCACTCTTGCCTACAAAGAAGCAAGCAGGGGCTTTCAGACTTCACACAGATGTAAAGGAAAGGTAGTAGATGCCTGTATATAGTACAAAAAAATAAAAATAGTCAAACTATAACTTTGAGCTTATTTTGGTCATACTGTACCACAAAACCTACATAAGACCCCTTTTCTCAGATCCTATCACATATACTAGTTGACGATCTATTGCTTATATAATAATAATATCTATATTGTATGCTTGATTAATAAACACGCAACCTCGATAAGTATACACCTCAAATAGAGAGAAATCTTGGCAGTTCCCAAAGTTATTAGCACATAATTATTACATATTCCTAATATTCTTAGGATACACAGTATTATTAAATTGTAAGCAAACAAAAACTTAATCCTTACATACCAAATGATGTCTGCCTGAAATCAATGGCGCAGGGCACCAATTAATTAAATATTATTTAGTTGTGAATCTAATAATTGATATGTGGACTCACTGTGGTGAATAAACTTTCATCTTGCGTGATAATTGTTACTCTACTCCAATTCGCATACTGAATGATACTAAAGTAACCATATGCCAGGCCGATTTCAGAAGTGCTCATTTGAAAATGATATGGAAATCTCCTCCTGTTCCATAGCTCATTGGATGATGAAAGACAAGAGATCTTTAGGAAAAATACAGAAGTTTTGTTTCAATCATATAATTATATATTTGTTTATATTAAAACAAAATTTCTATAGGATAATAGATGGAGAAAATGAGAAAACTCTATGAAGAGATATTGAATGCTTGCAAAGTAATTATTGCATTAGAACCTGTGTCAAGTTGTAGTAATGTGATATTTCAGCTGTAGGCTCAGTAGCCACTGAGCAGCCAGATCCAATCACGGCAATCTTGATAGGTGATTGAAAGATGCCAGAATGCAAAGTATTCAGTGCTGTCGTCCGCTCACACTGAACAGAATAAAACATACAAACGTAAATGGGACTTTTGTAATCAAAGCCACATTAATTTTATCCTATACTTCAAATGCAGGAAAGTTTAGTGGTTAAAAAGCCAGATTTCCCTGAGTCCCTTAAAATTCATGGGATAGTGAGTTTAGGGTCATTGGCAAGGAAAAAACAAGTGGGCAACAATTTTACAAGAGCTCTACCTGAACTTAAATGTTCAATTGACTTTAAACCTTTGCATGCTGGAGTGCTCACAAGCAGTTTGAAGTTAGTTGGACTTTATATGGTTCAGGTAGACATCTGAAACTTCACCACAAAAGCATGCAGAGAGAGAGAGAGAAAGCTATTAAAATCAAATACAAGGAGATGAAGAGAAGTTAATGGGCCATGAACATGACCCACTTGGAGACAGATATAAACCTGAGACATGAAACAACTCCTAGTAATCCATCACCCAACTTCAAGGGGAGGTAACGGTCTGTCTACCAAGGCTATTATTAACAAAGTGAAGGCACTGAAGTCACCCGAAATTTCACTGACATAACTGACATCTCAACAATTATTTGTTGCATGTTTATGAAATATATACCATAATGCACATGCAAATGTCTTGGCTATTAATAGAAAACCATTTCTTAAAAGTTGAAGATCACCTATTCCAGTTTGAAAAGCTTATGCTAACATAAGTTTTTTCTCTCTAGCATTAAAAAAATAACAGTTGCAGTAAATAATGGTTGCCTAACTCAACATGGAAGCAGGAAAAATAAAACAATGGGGTCTATTGTCACTTAGCCACCAAGCATCATTGAAGTTTGCAACCCAGGGGGAGACAGTTGCATATTTTTTTAAACTTGTTGTTACCATTTTATAGCTCCGTAGATTATGTAAACTTCATGGTATGGACTTGATATATAGTTCAAAAGATAGGTCTCTCTCTGTGCTCTTATTGATAGTAAAATATTTTTCATAGATATAACGATAGCCAAGTTACTGGAGCTAAAGTGGAGGGAACTTCAAAACCTGAATGCCTGATTTTGCCACATAAATATCTCCAGATAAACAAAGTGCTAACGAGTTGAAATTAGCACCTGTCTAGAGGAAGCCCTACGAGTGTTTTCATTAGTGGAAAATCAGTTTTATACGAAATTCATTTTCCACCCGCGCACTTTACCTATTCCGTTTTAGCGCCTAATGAAAACACTCGTTGTGTGTAGAGTATAGACAGGTGTTAATTAATAGCTACGGAGCTATAAAGTGGTAACCACAAGTTTTTAGTTAAAAAAACAAAAAACAATGCTGCTGTATCCCCTGTTGAACTATGCCTACACAACTGCCTATCACAACTGCCTATCATTGGTGGCTTTAGGTTGGATAACACCTGTCTGTGCATGTTAGAAAAGCACTCTTATAGTGGGTACTAAAATTAGCAGAAGTTATGGTCAAAATAAGTGAACCCACAAAATGATATTTTCACTAAATGGTGGCCTTCTGGTTAACTTCGGGCATAATTTACCAAGAAATTAAAAAAAATGAACCAATCAAACTGAACACAAGATAGTTTACCTGCACGTGCTCAATAGACTGCACTACTGATATAAAACAGTAATGAAACTTTACTTCCATACTTAGGGTGGTGCGAGTAAAATATATTTTTTTAAATGGCAGTCAATTGCAATGAAGTGTCTCTTCATGGTTTTTACTGCTGTTCTGGAGGTTCTTCTCTCAAGGAATGCTCTACAGGCACATATGCTTACCCAAAATTGCTCTGAATCCTTTTGCCCTTGAGAAAATATTTGTTCTGGAGGAATTTCTCTTTTGTGACTTTTGTAGTCGACATTGAGCGTGACATAGTGAATTGCACTTATTAGCTTACATCAATGGACCTGATTCTCATGTAAACTGCAAGTTATCATATAGATATTTAAAAAGTTTAACCCACTCACCTATTATTATATCAAAAGCTATTAAAAAACCCCATAAAAAGTCTATACTTGGGTTTAAGACATCCAATAGAGGTTTAAAAAAATTAAATTCTTCTATTACATGACTACCAAATATTCGGCACTAGGAGAGGATATATTGAAAATGCAGACCATTTCAGAATTTGAGCAGCTGTTTCAAAGCGGTCAAGATGTCTGATCAACTAACATGGAGGATGTGCTTTCTCCGGTTCTGAACCATGACTTGCGACTCCATGAGAGTTAAAACAGTCATAAAGAAGACAATGGCATCTCCTCTTACCTTGGCCAGATCAGCATTGACCTTGAAGCTCTGCTATCGCTGGTCAGAGTTGTCCCCTCTGACTTACCTTTGAGCAAGCCTAGCGTTCTCACTTGAGCTGACAATTTGGATAGATATGAACTTACCAGCTATGAAGAAGGCATTGATATTAAGTTTAGCTGTATAGTTAGCTGTGCAGTTAGTAAAGAGAGCATGAATGCAAAGGCTTTTCAACTTCCTTGTTCACAGTTAGTCTGCAGAAAAAGTAGCTGCTGAGCATAATTTTTTTTAATAGGTTTGGTGCATGAAGCGAAGATTGGATAGTTGACAGAGCTTTATCAGCTTCAGTGACACTTTCTATAGTTGCTATACCTCCTGTTGCTGTAGTAGCCCCAGGTGAGACATTGACGTGCTTGTTATTTTTGCTATAAATACACCAAAACAAGAAGTAGCAAGTTCAAATGAGATTCACCTCATTGCAGTTTTGTGTTTCATTTCTATCGCAACCAAAAATAACCACAATGTTCATCACATATGCATGATTGCTAGGAACCTATTGCTGAGATGGCAAGCCATATTTTTCACATAGGTTGTGTTTATTTATTTAATTAATTATGCCAGTGAGAGGGTTAATCTTGACAAGAAATTTAATAACTGTTATAAGAATTTAGACCAAAGATTCTAAATGTCAATTCAACTTTTAGTTGGCTAATCTTTTAAGCAGACAAAATGAATTTGTCTGTGAGTCTCCTTCCACATTAAGTTCAGTTATAGCTTAGTCATATGGCTACCCTCTGCCAAGGAAGTTGTCCCTGTTTATTTGTCTGTCTGTCTGTCTGTTAGAAGAATTGCACAACTTACTGATGGATATATTCCCGAAATATTATGGACAGGTTAATGAGTCAAGGACCAATACATCAAATTTTGGTAGTGATTCACATGGCTAGAAGCCACCATCACCAGAAATGACACGACACTTAGTGTCATAGGCTAGAAATAATACACCTACACATGTGTATTTCACATTAATGAAAGCTCATAGATTAGCAACATGGCGATCATGAATTCATTAGCTACATTAGAGCTCGCAGTTTGCTAGTGAGGCCAACTCCCTGGAGCCATTTGCTTTTGACGAGTTAGTTTCAGAATGATTATGAAAGAAAACTTGCTGGGCATGACAGAGGTTTTCTCGTTTTATCTTATTTTTGTGAATGACGATCGTTTCAGTAGCTGCTCTTGAGTAGGGTTAGATGCAGTCTTGCTAGGTAATGGCTTGAGTTGATTTCACTGTGCAAACTCTAGCATCACTATTAACTTGGTAATGTATACCATACCAAGTATTTCCTATATGGATATATGAACTATCATGAAACTCCTATATATGCACTGATAATCTACTTTCAAATGCACTATTTTCTTATGATGATCGTGCATAGTATCTGTTGGCACCATTCTAATAAGCTATACCTTACATTGCTTCTTGCATTGTAGACACACTCGTGCTAATATTTTTTACATTGTCTTGAGAAATAATCATGATTTGTTTTGGTACCTATAGCCTGGAGTGAGTTGTGGCTTTAACTTGACCTCACCAGCTGTCAACCTCTCTCGTGGTTATATTCATGCACACAAAACAGAGCAAGTCAGGCCAACTTCTATTGAACTCAAGAGCCATGTTATGCAACATCAATGAGTTGCAATTTATCTGATTTCTGGAAAGTCAGAATAAAGCGTGAGACGAAGGAATCAGAAATCACAGAAGACACAAAACATCCATCCTGCAATGATATACTAGATATGAAGTCCCAAATACTAAGAATATGCTGAATTTATATTTTGAAAGGGATTCTCTATATAAGTGCCTGTGCCTTATGCCTAACACGACAGCAAGTTACAGGTCTTCAGTGTTGTTGTTTTTGTTGTTGCTTTTTGGTATCAACACTCATATACATGCAACAAGGATGACTTGGCTATCCAGTACTAAGGACATTATTACACAAGGACCAAAATTTTACTTGCCTGTGAGTCCTGGAGGGTGTAATGCAGAGTGTATCCAGGGAGCAAATCTGGCTCGGAATTTATCTGATCCAAGGCCACCTGTATGCCTGGCACCACACCGCTGCCGTTATAGACTCCTCCAAAAGACATGAGCAAATCTATGAAGAGTGGACAGGTCCTACCTGAAGCTGAGTCTGGAATACATGCCTTTTGATCGACGCTGATATTCGTTGGAGGATAGATATGTTTGTAGGGGCCGATATCGTAGCTGGATTCATCATTGGGGTCCTCCCGACCTTCTGCCAATGCGGCTAGCAAAAAAATTGCTGCTGAGCCAACAATTAGAAAGAGACTTAGACCCATCGAGCTCATACATCTATGAATCTGGCTACTACTAGTAGATTGTAGATGTATATCATTGCGGTAACGCAGGTTCACTTCTGGTGGCAGGGGACGACAAACATTTTGGGGGTGGGGGAGCGCTAATGTGTACGACAAAGCCATAAACTACCATTTTTTACTACAACAACTTTCATTTTCAGTGAAAACTAAAACAATTTGTCTTAAATGGTGTGGGCATAAATTTGGGTTGCTATGGCAACATATCATGAATATTGATATGATCACTTTCATTTTTGTTTCTTGGTTGATTTCTCTAATTCTGTTTGTGTAAAGAATTGAAATTTGGTATGTAATTACTTTCCACATCCACCACCATCTACTAAATTAAATGTTTTTGTAAAGTTAATTTTATGTTGACCATTTTTCATTCTAAAAAGAGGGACGAGTTTGAGTAATATTGAAATTAGTGTAATATTGAAATTATTTGCATGAATAGTGGACTCATCAGGTAAATAAACACAAGCTTTCTTAAGGCAGTACTGGAACCTACATTTTGTTCCAATTTTCCTTCCCCACATTCAGGTGGTGGCAAATATGTCCATTCCAATACCTCAATTTTTTGTAAGTACACCTTCCTGTACTCAATTACATCTTCCCTCTCGTGACCATCAACATACACACCCTTACGGTGTAGGATGGAAGCCAAGATAATTTAGCCACTTACAATCAGTGCAAAGAATATGCTACGAGGAAAGCCAGAAGGGAGGTGAGAGTAGGGAAGCAAATCATGGTTAACCTAGGCAGCAAATTTAGCAGCTGTCATGGTTGGTTGACCTCTTTCATAGGCAGTTTGCCTCATCTTAGAGAATCAGCAAACTCTCCCTTGTTATTGTAAAAATAATTCCTCCATGATCGAATCAAGCAGTTACTGAACCCTACCACAGACCCTGCCTCATTAACAGCTGCTACATTTGTCAGTCCAATCTTATCCTGAAAGTGTCCATAAGAATGATAGCAAACATTTTCTGGACAGACTTAGGCTGACTAGAGACCCATTCTTTATAGCAAGCTGTTGTTTCTTCTTCTGTAAAGGTATGGTTGTCAGAGGAGCTATCATTGTCACTCTCTTCATTGGGATAAATGAACTGGTGGCAGCACAAATGAGTCATCCAAGGGATAGAAGTTTGGACTGAGTTAGAATTAGATTTACTCACTTCTTGAAGAAGTGGTGTTTCTGGTTCAGACTCCAATTCATGCACCTGTGACAAAGTTGTCACATATCAAAATGTTTAAACAGTCTCTCACAGCAGAAGATCAATTCAGCTGTTTTAACATTTCAGACCACACCCTAAGACCCCATGTCATACATAGCGCTTTAGCAGTTCTCATACTCTCAGATCGGGCTAACTGATGCTTTCTTTTCCACCTATTTGGGCTTTTTTGCACGTATATATTAGCTAAACAAACGCAAAACAAAAAAATCAAGCTCTGGCATGTGTTCGGTTAAGGAAATGATGATCAATGGCACACCAAAAAAGTCATTTCAAGAAAGTTTGTGGAGGCAACTTGCCATTACTAAGCCATTGTTGTCTAGGGAGTATTGGTCTTTTCTAAGTGAAGCGAACATTGTCCGAAGCTGTAAGCATCTTCTACTTCATAGTTGTAAGTTAAAGCTTATGAAGAGGGTGGGACTAGCTACACACACTTTTTAGAAACTGAATCCATATTGTGCTACCAAAGGAGTAATGCTCAAGTGCCTATTTTAATTATCTTCCTGGTGGGGATGCCATATTTCCTGATGAGTATCCTGTGGGGTTACTGCATGTACCTAGCTACAAGTACTTTTGAAAAATAGCTACCTGGGGGATTCGGCTCAGGAGTGTCAAAAAGTGGGGATGCCAAATTACCTGAGACACTGGGATTGAAATGTTTTGCTACTCCAATTCTGGTAACCTGTGTATGGTGTGGGGTAAGTATTTGATTTGGGACTGGGGTCTTAGGGTGTGGTCTGAAATGTTAAAACAGCTGAATTGATCTTCTGCTGTGAGAGACTGTTTAAACATTTTGATACCTTACCAAGCAAACTGGAGGCTTCTGAAAAAGCCATGTTTACTTAATTTTGGAGGTGGGATGATCAGCTTAATTTAAGGGGGGAGTAGACCTTTTTTTAACCTAAAAATATATTTAAATCTTTTTCCTTTGTCATTCTATACTTTCACTATTATACTAACTGCATTTCAAGTCAACCATTCTTGAGTTACGATACTTTTAGCCGCCCACTTCATTGTATACCGCTCCAGAAATGAGTAAGTGGGGGTAGTGTTAAACAACTTGTGGTTACCACTTTGGAGCTCCATAGATTCTGTACACTTCATTCTAGGAACTTGATATAATAGCTCAAAAGATAGTTCTCTCTTTATGCTCTCTCAGGATACTAAAACTGTTTCCAGGTACAAACATTCCCAAGGTACATGCAGTCCAAGTTGGGACCTCATAACTAGCATGCCTAAGGTATTTGCATTTCTAACTCCGCGCAAGACAGTTGAAATTAGCGCCAGTGGCTAGAGGAAACTCTACTCTATATTGAGAGTGTTATCATTAGATGCTAAAAGATAATTAAGTGGTCAAGCGCAGGGTGGAAAATAATAATAAAAACACATTGTCCATCCTTACTTTAGTCATTACCCAAACCCAAACACTAGCCATTGTCCAAGCCCTAACCCTAGTCATTGTCCAAACCCTAACCGTAGTCATTGTCCAAACCCTAACCCTAGTCATTGTCCATGCCCTAACCATAGTTCATTGTCCAGGCCATAACACTAGTTATTTTCCAAGCCCTAATGCTAGTCATAATCCAAGCCCTAACCCTAGTCATTATTGAAGACCTAACCAAAGTCATTGTCCAAGCCCTAACCTTAGTGATGGTCCAAGCCCTAACCATAGTCATTGTAGACCTAATCCTAGCCATGGTCCAAGCCCTGACCCTTGTCATTATCCAAGCCCTAACTCAAATCATTGCCCCAAGATCCCTACCCTAGTTATTGTACAAGCCCTAACACTAGTGATGGTCCAAGCCCTAACCCTAGTCATGGTCCAAGCCCTAACCCTAGTCATTGTCTAAGCCCTAATGCTAGTCCTTGTCCAAGACCTAACCCTAGTCACTGTCCAAGCCCATGCTAGACCTTGTACAAGCTCTAACCCTAGTCATTGTCCAAACCCTAATCACAGTCATTATCCAAGCTCTTGCCCTAGTCATCGTCCAAGCCCTAATCACAGTCATTATCCAAGCTCTAGCCCTAGTAATCGTCCAAGCCCTAATCACAGTCATTATCCAAACTCTAACCCTAGTCATTGTCCAAGCCCTAACACATTCATTATCCAAGCCCTAACCCTAGTCATTTTTCAAGCCCAAACCCTAGTCGTGGTCCAGTCCTATATATATATAATAGTAATAATAAAATATAAAATAAATATAAAATAATCAATAAAGTAATAAAGTAATTATAACGTAAAACAATGATAATAATAATCAATAAAATAATAAATAAAAATGTTACTATTTTTATAAATTATATAAGACCATATAATATTTATTATTATTATTGATGTACAACTAGCTATAGCTTTCACTGTATGTGAATAATTATTAGATGATCAACAATTATTGTAGGAAGCTAGCTATAGCTTTCACTATATCTGAATTAACTTAGATGATCTACAATTATTGTAGGAAGCTAGCTATAGCTTTCACTATATCTGAATTAACTTATAATTATTAGATGATCTACAATTGTAGAGACTGGATAATGTCTAGGGTTAGTGCTTGGACAATGACTAGGGTTACGGCTTGGGCAATGACTTGGGTTAGGGCTTGGTGAATAAGGTAGGCCTCGGACCATCACTAGGGTTAGGGCATGGACCGTGAATAGGATTAGTTGTTGACAATGACTAGGGTTAGCGCTTGGACAATGACTATGACTAGGGTTAGGGCTTGGACAATGACTAGTATTAGGAATTAGACTATGACAATGCCAAGATGCACAACACAGGCATGATCAACACTCCTTCCCTTCCTGTCAGTCATTGTAACAGGTTACAGTCAAAATAGTGGCTGGCAGAGAGAAGATAGCAAGTGGTCAGAAGGAATGACAAAACTGGTTTCTTTCAAATAAACCTATGAGAATTAGCTGAGACAACTTGATGATAAGCCTGACGTTGTTTAGATGATTAAGAAGCTCTTTTTCTGTCCCTCTCTTTATTATGAAGAATGTATCATCAACTTATCCTTTCCATCGGTCCGATTTTGTTGGCACTGACTCCAAGGCCAACTCATGAATTCCATGCATAAATTGGCCAGTATGGGCGGAGACAGGAGAGCCAGTGTAGATACCAAATACCAAATACTCACCGAAATCGAGTATCACCACAACCACTGTAGAATGAAAGATGTCAAAGAAAACTGTGCAAAGTCCTTTCACACTGAACGATATCAAAGACAACTATGCAAAGCCATTTCTAAAATTAGTGACTAAAACAACAATATAATATAAAGTGACGATTATAATTATAGTCACATGAGTGAGCCAGAAGTGTTTAACAGTTTTTGACGCCTTTTGCCAAGGGAACTGAAAGATGAGCACTCCCATAAAGGCATAAAAATTATAAAACCCTCTTGAATATTGAATATTAAAAACAACAAAGCAGACATTAAACAAAACATAACACTATGAATGATTTTTATTGTCTGCAAAAATGAAGGCTTGCATAACACTTTCGATGCTCCCCACCCATCAGCACATAAGGAGCAAGGTTAGGGAACTCCTCCACAACCATGTTATACTTGTACACTGCCTAGGTAGGTAACATGGTCAAACTGCCACACTGTAACTATGTGCCCATGCACGGGGCTAAATAACAAGCCCTCAGAGAACAAATGCTATACTATATGGAGGGTTCAGCTCACATAAATTTAACTACATTGTTGGGATCCGGTCTACTTCTGGGATCTGATAGGAGAAGAGGTAGAATGACAAGACTGGGAAGTGCATTCCTACACCAACAGATAGTGGACACATAATTCATATGTAATTTCCCCCAACCCCTTTTACCTGCTTCAAGCTTGACCTGGTCTATGATAGCAGGAATCTGAGATGTCCAATACTCCTTTGTGAGAGCTCTTAGTTTGTTGTCAACCATAAGCCACTGCATTTCCAACATCAGCAACAAAAAGTACCATGCCAGCATGAGTGAGCAGAAGGGTGAACACTGCCAAGAAATTAGCTACATAGTGACTCATTGGTACATTGAACAACACCAAATAATTAAAGCAAGCATCAACACAACTGTTGAGTAACACAAACCTTTGAATGCTAAATTCATTGGTAAAGTAAGAATTAATTAGTTTGTGATATTTGTTTGCGGATAATTGTTTTATAATTGTTTGGAAGTCCATATTCTTCAAGATGCCATTTTCCATGCACATGAGTGAAATTCAGTTCAGATGCTGCTGTCCCACTGTTGTAAAGCTGGTTCTTCATTTCAATCTTGAAAATGAGCGCTCCTCCATACAGTTGGTCACCAATCTTGTCGACAATTCTTGTGGTTTTTGTTTAAAACATAACAACTATTTAATACTTAATTTGTTTTCAAAGATTATGATCTCAAAATGTAGCCCATTCTCTATGTGCTTTCCAATGGCATTAGAATAGTGGTGCTGGAATAAATTATGGCTGAATATGGGACAAAGGTCATAAAAAATGTTTATATACACTCTGTACCTACCCACAGGTCTTCAACACTTGCCATTTATGATAATATCAGAGTGATCACAGATATATCTTTTGACCCTTAAAAAAACTTTTTATTTCCCCCAATATCCTAAATTTAATTTTTTGCAGTCAGACTTGACTATATCTCAAAATGACTGGATTGAGAAAAAATTAATTAATAAATACAGAGTAATGCAGAATATATAAAAATTATTTAATATGAATGAAAATTGAATGAGATAGACTGCTTTATGTGATAGCACTACATAAAAAATTACACTTTCATCAGTTTGTAAAATACAACATTAAAACAACATGAAAATATTGATTATTTGCATGATAAGTTGAGTTGTCTGAATTTCAATTTGCGGTTTTTCAGCACTGTAAGTACACTGCAAGTGTACAGGCATCATCATCACCCCCCGAACCATCAAGAGATGCCAAAGATCCTCCATGGAGTACAGCTAGCTTCAATCAAACCCTCCAGGTTCATAGGTTACTTCCTCCACATCTATAAGCTCGCCTTCGTACCCAACCTAGCAATTCTCTGTGTATGCCGGCTTTCTTTCTCCCACAAAGAATTATATAGCTCAGACTTATAAAGTCGTGATCAATCATCACTTGCAAGCACTCAGGCACAGAATGGACTAGGCTGTGCTTTCCCTAGTTGTTCAAATATGGCTCATTGAACGTAAGCGCAGCCAAGTGATTAGCCACTGGGAGAACTAAAGTCAGCTTTGCGACAACGCTTCCAAATGAGAACATTCTCATTTTAGTTTTGTGTAGCACCATGCACTCAATAAACCAGAAGGGCACTTTCACAGAATGTACCACCCCACTCGATTTCGATGATCGGTGCAAGATCAGGGGGGTTAAACTGGCGGTTTCTGGTATCAATTTGTCCTTGAGTATAGCACGATTATACCAACACCAGGTACCAGGTCAGTAGGGCAGTAATCATGCCATCATGTAAGCACGATTGATAAAAAGAAGCCCAGCAGTCATGCACCATCTCATCTAAATTGCCGACATTGCACCTAATATTATTTCCATAATATTTCTGAAGCTTACATATCAACGCATCAGTAAGACGCCCCCTAAGAGCAGGCAGATCTTTCAGCTGAACTTCAGCAGAACACACAACACCCAATTTTGTATCAACTTCATGCTGCAACTCAGATATTTCAACCGAGTCCTCAAGAGTACCCTCTTGTCAGTGTTGCTGAATACCCCTTTGGGAGCCCCCTCTGAATGCTTACTACTTCTCTGTGCGCTTTTAGCTGTTGGAAATTTATCTTTGGCAGCTTTTATAGCTGCCCTAGCATCTTTCACAAGGGGTGCAAACCAGGTCCTTAGCTTATGAAGGTGTGTTCCTACATGCTTCTGAACATGTCCCACACACTCATGTTTCACAATCTGAACTTCTCTGTACACCTTTTCAGTATTCAATGCTCCAGAGCAAGCTTGCTGCAGCATAAGAGCCTGTCCTGTACTTCTATGCTTATCAATCAGCTTAGGCTTCCCTATATGTACAAGATATATACACGTGTAGCATTAGCGTTTGTAAAGACATAGTAAGTCAAGTTCTGTGAACAGATTACATCCAAGTCCTAGTACAATTTTTTTATGGGTGGGCGTGTGGCTGTAGCAAACTACGATGATGAATTATGTAACTCATTAGTATACGTCACAGCACATGTGTAATGGGGGTTCCGCTGATATATTTGGGGTTCCACATATATCAGTGGCAAGCTTGGTCCAACAGGGGTATGCCATAAACAAGATGGCTAATGATCTTACCAGGTGAAAGTCGAGACCATGGAAAAATTAACATATTAAACTTCTAATAAGATGTCTGACTTGTCTATTCAAGATCCCCTCATCACATAGCAACAAACATCATCAGAATGTGGAAAAGCTGACGAACCATAAAATAAAATGTATCATCTTTATTGAAATCCTGTAAAATAGCTGATATGTGTTACTGCATATCTACCTCTTATATAGTCCCCAATCGAGAACTATGGAAATTCAGTATCATTATTTTCACAATAGAATCAGTTAACAGAGAATTAGACTTATGTTGCAGATATTTAAGCTATGTATGTATATATATATATAGCACCCACAATACTTAAGTGTTTGTAACAATGCACTTGATCCCATCTTGGGATCAACACTGAAGTATGCATGATCAGTGAATGTGAATGATAAAGGGTCATCGATCTGTTTGTGTTCTGTATACCTGGATACCTTTATTTTGTGATGGGTCAATGATATCAAAATTTCTTTTAGTTCTTGGAACGACTCCTTCCTCAGAGTAAAGGGAGTGGGAAAAATTTCAGGGTAGCATGAATGATTGTGTAGCTTTTCTCTGAAGAACAGCTTCCAAAGATTTGCGGTCAACTTCATCTCAATCTCCAAGCCTAGAATGCTCTGTCTGGCACACCTCCAGCACAGTCCAAGAGAGTAAAGGTGAGGCTAGAATGGGTTGGGATTGTCTGAGCATGTGCTAGAATACCTAATAGGTCAGTCCAGACTGGATTGGGTATTCTGGCCCCAGGTTGAGAGCTATGCAAGTGTGTCAGAACCACTGGACAATAAGGGAGGTTCTGGACACCTTCTAGCAAACAGACAGATTTTTAGGTGTGCCAGAAACCCACTTTTGAACCTACTGGAGTTGTTAGTCATAAGCACAATCTATTAAGGGGGAGGCGATTCAGGCTCCTTTCTGGCTGAAGCCCTCACGTGTGGCTCATTCTATTTCACTATAGCTAGTCTCATTTGCGTTCACTTTGCCAATGCGATAAAACTCTAAATACTCATTATATTCCAAAATTCCAGACAACCGTCAACTCCTGCTGATGCTCCACTTCTTCATATGATAATGCTAGAGAGCTCTCGACATACAAGCACAGTTCTAGCTATATCGTCCACAAGTAAAGTATAAGCATTCTACAGACAGCACATAACCCACACGGAATGCGGCCACGTGCCTTGCATGCTGTGTACATCACTTAACATTAAGATTCAACCTTATTATAACTGTAAAATCAAGTACTTAAGTATATAACTCGCTTATGCTAAATTGTACAAGGCAAATTAGCTAAGATACCTGGTTAAGAATTAGCTATCGTCATCAAGACTGGTAGAGTTGGCATACTCCTGAGAGCTGGCTAGTCTTCACTGCCTTGAAGGTTGAGGTCGACTGCTGGGGTAGCATTGTGATGTGGAGGTTCACTGAGAAAAGGTCCAAGCCAGGGTCCACACTTTCCATCAAGTTGGGGTCCATGTTATGTCCTGTGTCTGTGAAGTCACACAAGGTTTGTAGATGTATTTGGTTCTGTATGTTGTTAGGATAGTTTCAATTGACTGGCTGACATCATCATCTAGGAAGTCATCATCAATCTCATCACCATTACACCTGGGGATGATGAGAGGAAGGTATTCTGTTTAAACTCGCTAGGGCTGATAACGGACATACATATCCATGCATACAGGTGAGGAATTTCATGTTTCCTGACGATAGTGAAATTGGAAGCGATTACCAAAAGTTAGCTTGCACAGTAAAATCTATTTGCTGCCTAACTCTACCCTACCAGAATAACACCTGGTTTGTGAAATGGTGAGGTTTATGGTGGCAAGCATCGTTGTCTTCTACAAAAGCAAAAGCCTTTAAAAAGTGAGTAGTTACAGTGCTTATTAGCTAAAGGTGGCAAATGGTTTCAGTTTAGGTGGAAAGTGCTCTGAGAGAAAATCATTGCCTCATGTACTCGAGTGCTTAGAAGACCAAGGTACCAGCTGTACAATGACTGTTATGGTGTTTAGCCTAAACACTAAAGTGCTAGAGAAACAAAAACTATTCCCAGTGTTTAGATTGTTGCTAGGCTAGCTAGCATATCAACAATGCTTACCTGTAGAAACTTCAACCCATGAAGAAGGCACACTAGACACTTGCTGCTACTATTTCACATACAGGAAAATACGTGTCACAATCTTTTAATTTTCACTCCTAAAGAATTACCAGCTGATTTTAACTTGGGCACTTAGTGGTGTAGGGTTTATGATCAACTTTTACCAGATGAGTGTGATTTCACACCATCTTCTTCTAATAAGCACATTGTAGAGATCATACATATTACAGGAAAGGCAAACATTTCTGTAGACTTATATATTCGTGTTTATTTCCAATTCACAAAAATTTAGCCTCAAGTACTCTGAGCATAAGCAAACAAAACTGGAATGACCTTGACCACTGTTCAGTATTTTGTACGCTCCTATATAGCTCTCACAATGGAGGCCAATAAGTAGCTAGCATCTAGCAGCATGTGGAGATGAGTAGGAATGCACCTAAGTAATAGCAAGAAGACTTATTGAGACAAGAGTAGCTAGCCATCTGAGCAGTAGCTAGCAAGACAAGGTTTCGCTAAGACTGACTCATTCCTATACGGTCTTAAACGTGTGGACATTTGGATGACCACACTCACTTTAAAGACTAGGTTAAATGAAATCATGGAATTATAAACCCTGAAACCTTATGGTACATACATATACAGTAGGGGTGGGGGCGACCCATATATACCCCATGCTATACCAGCACACACTTAACAAGTAATGCTGTGGGGCAATAAGCACACATCAAGTACCATAGACACATATGTAATGCATCATGTAAGTTTTCGTCCGGACCTGTCCTCGAGGGTCCCGGACTACACTGGAAACAACTGCTGTCAGTAGTCAGTATAGACTTCTCCTTAACTACACTAGACTTCTAATGTGATCAAGTTACAGCAGGAGTCAAAGGTGCCATCCTCATCACTTGAGGGCTCCCACCATGTAAGTGGAATAATATGCTATCTAGCTTAGTGACAATAAAAGTGAACAAAACATGGAATGCTTTTGTGTGTGCTAATCTAGCTCACTATCACTCATGCCAAGCAACATAGTGGTCATTTCAGCTATCGGCTAGCTTGCCGCTGTTCCATGTTTTTCTAGTAAAGAAGGATCAGATACAGCCTTGCCAGCCAGAAGATTGAGGAAGAATTCAGCTTGTGAGCTCCAGCAAATCTTCTTTGTAATTGCTACCAGTTGCACTTCTTATACAGATATATCCGATATCCTCAGGACTATGAAACCTGCAAGCATAGCAGAATATCCTCGGGAACATGAAACCACCATGCACAGCAGAATATCCATTATCAGCCCTAAATAATCAAGCAGGCTAATTGTGTTTCCTTTGTGGTTGAGAAGGGGAATAGTAACAGAACCAGCAAGGAACTGTACCACAACATTTGGGAATGTTTTAATTTTTGATTGACTCCTATTATACATAAGCTGAGGCAAATTTGAAAGTATTTCAAATTTGTATTTGATGTCCCCCTCCCTCCCTACCCTTTCCCGCTCCTCCTGTAAATATTGTCACATGAGCTCCTCCTCCTGTAAATATTGTCACATGAGCTCCTGCTCCTGTAAATATAATTCTATGTCTTACGTCAATAATCCTGGCCAAAAGGAATGCAGCTTGGAACCTGTCCTTCATCTCACTCCAACTCTCCTGCAAGAACTTCCACATCATCTCACGTGACCTAGGACTACAGCCACTGGCAGAGTAGATCAGGGTGCTGCTGTCCTGAGTAAGAATCTTGTTCTGAAGGGGGAAAAACACAACATACTATTCTGCACCTGTCAAAGTATATCCTGCCCATCTCACCACACATTATAGGTGCAGTACGTATGTAGTAGTAGTGAGATATGGAGACCAATGATAGCTATGATATAAATCACCACACATTATGGTTGCAGTACGTATGTGGTAGTAGTGAGATGTGGAGACCTATAATATAAATCACCACGCATTATAGGTGCAGTATGTATGTGGTAGTAGTGAGATATGGAGGCCAATGGTAGCTATGATATAAATCACCACACATTATAGGTGCAGTACGTATGTGGTAGTAGTGAGATATGGAGACCAATGGTAGCTATGATATAAATCACCACACATTATGGGTCAAAATATTAACCCTTTCAATGCAGTAAGTGTGTGTGTATATATATGCTCTAATTTTAATGTGGCATTCACGGTCAGCGTACATATATGCTCGAGGATGCTCCGTACAAAACTAGTAGTTAACCGCTAACTCCAGCGTCTTGTTGAAAGAACATTACACCTGTAGACCTTGTGGCTAACCAAGATCCGGTGCTTTCAACAACCCTCAGTTGACAAAATCACTTCCTGAACAATCAACTTAAATTTGCTTCTCCTTGTTCCGGCATCACCAAGTTCAATAAGACTTTACCACTACAACTCATCAGCTTCTTACACAAGCTGTATTGAACGTTATACTTAGTAGGACAGCATCTCATAATTTGCTCCACAGCACACTTATAGATGTTGAATGAAATTTTTCATATTTCAGCAATGGGATATTATTTTGGTTGAGTAGGGTTATATGCAGCCTTGCTAGCCAACAGTTCGAGCTAGACTACACCAGTGCAAGCTCTAGCCTAGTAAAATAGAGTTAGATGCAGCCTTGATAGCTCGAGCTAGACTTCACTAGTGCAAAAAGTGCCAATAGTACCTAGCATACAGTGGGAGTCATAGCATGCTCTACTGCTCCTCACTTGTAGCTCTCATGAAAGTCGGTGTAGGAGAAGAGCTGACCGAGGGTGCTCAAGTTGGAGGCAAAAGGAGTACATGACAATACAGCATTAGAACACCTCAACAAAAACATACAGAAATGCAACAACAAAATTTAATGTTCACGGTACTGATTAAAAATTGCAGAATGTGACAGTTATCTCATTTTTTTCCCACTGACTTATCTCCAGTTAGCCTTTCTTTCATAAATATCCTCTGATGATGGAATAAATTCAGTGTCACGATGAATCAAGAGCACTAATTCACTCAACCTTTCTTCTTTCATTGAAGAACGTGTCCAAAGCTTTAGATGACAAAGAGCAGAAAAAGAACTCACAAGATACACTTCCCACAGGTATAGTTAAAAAGACTGTTAAAATTTTATTAATTGCGGGGAATGACTGAGGATTACATTCATAGAGAGCACGGCTAGCTTGCCTCCTTTTAGGTGAAACAGATCCATAAAACTTTTTCCATTTAGTTATTTCAACATGAAAGTCAGTCTTCTCTTCCAAGGACATAAATTTCCCATAATAAGAAGTGATCTATCAATTTTATTGCTACTCAGTTTGGATAAATATAGTGGTATCAGAGATTCAGCTGCATTATGCTCATTGGAAAATCGTGTTTCTAACAGCTCAACGACATGGTCAATAAATGGGTAATATACATTGATTCTGTAGTAATCAGAAGGAGTCTGGCTAACATGTCCTACATTGGCTCGATGGCGCTGAACAGTAGCAGTTCGTAGTACAATTGTTAAATTAATAGACAAGGCTAGCATTTCAATTCTGCTCCAAACTTTCTCCCATCAGTCATTTTTTCTGGCATCCTGAATGCATTTCTTTGCTGTGTTTACATCCCTATAGGCTTCTGCAAGATCACACTGTTTATCTTGTAAAGCTAGTATCACTGAAAACTAAGGAAACAAAGAACTGCCTGTGTAATAACCAGTGTGACAACAAATTGGCTATCTTCTAGAAGCCGCATATATGTGACATATTGGGCTATAAGAGCCCTCACCCTTGCAGTTCAACGGGTGGCACCAAATTTAGGCACATGATACCTCCTTGAACCTGCTTCTATTTCAGTCAAAGAATCACTAAGCTCATCATCATCTTCAAGAAGTCAAGAAGCTCTTTTCCTTGGTCAGTAGATGCAACTTTAAAAAAAATTCTTTACGCTTGGCTCTACCAGATAAAAACCATGTCAACTTTTGGATATCATCAAAAAGGTTACGGATAATGGCACACCCGTACAACTTCTGCAAATGGCAAGATTCAAAACATGTGAACGGCAATGAACATATGTGGCATGGGGATATTTTTCAGATACTTTAGCCTGTACTCCATTTCTACTTGAACTCATTACAGAGGCTCCATCATACACTTGACCAACTAGAAAAGACATGTTCAATCCCCATTGCTCAAATGTAGAGAGCAAAGCATCAGCAATCATTTGAGCATCTATCTTTGCAATTTTAATAAACCCCAGGAATCTTCATAAACTTCACAATTATTAACAAATCATGCACAGATACTAACATGTTTCACATTTGAAAGGTCTTCAGTTTCATCAGCCATGAGACTCCAGTATGATGAAAATATTGATAAAATATTCTCACAAATAGCGCCTTTGCATATGTATTCTGTACTAGGGGTGATATATACCTAGCATTTTAAGCAGCATGCTGAAAATGCTCTTTAAGATCTGTGTCAAACTGTGACTTCCAGTTCACCAAAAAAGCGAAGTTTCTATCTTTAGTTTTTGTGATCTTGTTCCAATTACCTCGAAAAGCAATGCCTCTCTTACCAAGGGTTACAACCACATCAATGAATGACAAAATGCCCTTCTTAGTATGGGCCTGCTGAATTCCCACTACTTTGGCCATTAGTGAAGCAACATATAAACCAGGTTGTTGAGTTTTTAGGAAAAGACAAGCTTTCCCATCTGCTAGCTTGTGCTTCACTTTCCTTGTGCTTATCAAATAAGCTGCTCTTCTTACCGAGAGCTTTCTTCCATTTATTAAAGCCCAGGGGGAAGAAAATGGGATTTGGTGTCTACACTTGCAAAGTACAGGCAGTATGCACTATCATTTAATATGCTATAATGCTAACATGGCCTATTTACTGTCCAGCTTAGACTAAATCTTCTCCCTGAAGTGACAGGGAACACAAAATTAGGTGGGAATTTAAACTTGGACGTCAAGAGTGTTAGCTTGTCATCGACATCCAATAAGGAATGCTTTCCAGCATAAAGTGCTGGCAGCAGATGGCAAATATATTTTTTGCACTGCTAGCACACTGACAGCTAAAATTAACAGGGTGATGTTTTAATTAATTATACATCATACATGTACTGATTATGTGACTCTTGCCCACCTAATTTTTGGGGGCCTCTGAATTTTGTAGCCAAATATATCAGGGGCTGGCAACAATACGGCCCTGGTATATATGTAAGTGTGTGCATGTATATATGTAAGTGTGTGCACATGTATATATGTAAGTGTGTGCACATGTATGTAAGTGTGTACATGTATATATGTAAGTGTGTGTACATGTATATATGTATTTAAGTGTGTGCATGTATATATGTAAGTGTGTGCACATGTATATATGTAAATGTGTACATGTATTATTATATGTAAGTGTGTGCATGTATATATGTAAGTGTGTGTTGAATTGATGTTTCCTATAATACATAGATTCATGTAAGCACTTATCACTGACCATATTATGATGCACATGTATAATGAACTTTTCTTTGTCTTCTAAGGTCCCTTACCCCATGCGAGTTGTGTCACATGCCTGTCACATGCACTGACCTACAAGGCTGATGCATACTGTGTGCATACCTCATGTGAATGGTGTCTGTGGAGTGCATGGCAGTGAGGGCTTGACACACATAAGGTGCACCATGGCTGCTGATCAGGGCGAAGGCATCACTCTGCAGGCCAAGCCTGTCCTGATCCTGAGCAGAGAGAGAGCCATCCTTCAAGACAGGGAGGAGAGGAGAGAACAGCTGGGAGGAGTAGGAGACATGATAGAAGCCCTGGCGACCTGGATTCACCTACAACCATGGGACAGTGTGAATATGCAAATAATTAAAATATCAAATCCAGTTTATGCTGATAGCTTGGCATATATACACACTGCCTATACCGATACACACCCTCACCAGTATGTAATCCTCTGGCCCCACTCCTTGCACAGTCACTGTCGCTGTCATTCCTTCCAAAACAAACCTCACAGCCTCAGGGTTGCTCTTGGTTGCTATGGTAATAGGAACCTTCCAATACATGGAACCAAAATCTGGAATGAAAAACACTGCATGTAAAATCAGTTAACACAGAAAGTAGTGTTGCCAAATACATAATAATACCTTTACCCAATGTAAAGACACTTATATAATGACCCTTGACCTGTTAACTCTCTTACCAATATAATATGATGGTCCCATACATAGTTGTGGTGATCCTTTACCTGTTTGAGTGGTATGAATGCTCTTTGTAATGCAGCAGTAAATTAATATTACTTGGGAGAAATCAGCATGGGGACTCTTATAAAAAGTGTACCTATATAGAGTGGGTAGCAGGAATATAGATTCCACACACTTCACTCTATGAACTTGTCATATAGCTCAAAAGATAGCTCTCTCTGTGTGCTCTTTAAAAAAAATATATATATTATAAAATATTGCATAGGTAATACTATGCCAAAGTTACCTGCAGCTGAAGTGGGGCACTTCAAAATCTGAAGGTGGGAATTTGCTGCAAGTATGGCTTCTGATTGGACAGTGTCAGCCAGCTGAAATTGGAATCTCTGGCCAGAGGAAGAAGTCGTACTCTACTGGGGATGAGTGTTTTCAGTAGGCACTAAAACATCAAGGCATTGAAGGGTGGGTGCTGACAACCATGTGCCTACACCAGCATACACGTAGGCACTAAGACATGATGAGGTGATCAAGTATGGGTGCTGACAACCATGTACCTACACCAGCATACACGTAGGCACTAAGACATGATGAGGTGGTCAAGTTTGGGTGCTGACAACCATGTGCCTACACCAGCATACACGTAGGCACTAAGACACGATGAGGTGATCAAGTGTGGATGCTGACAACCATGTACATACACCAGCATACACGTAGGCACTAAGACATGATGAGGTGGTCAAGTGTGGGTGCTGACAACCATGTACATACACCAGCATACACGTAGGCACTAAGACATGATGAGGTGGTCAAGTGTGGGTGCTGACAACCATGTGCCTACACCAGCATACACGTAGGCACTAAGACACGATGAGGTGATCAAGTGTGGGTGCTGACAACCATGTGCCTACACCAGCATACACATAGGCACTAAGACATGATGAGGTGCAGAGGGGTAGGAAGCATTTTGGGATTGGTCAGGCGAAAGTGTGTGTGGGGAGGGGGATACACACACCTTATTGAAAATGAAATATCATGGTAATTAAAAAGAATATATATACCTGGAATAAACCTAGTTTGAAATAAGTTCACAAGTTCCCGAATACTCGGAGTCTGTGCTCATTGTTCCTCACAAATTCATTTGCAATTGTGACTAGATCCAAAGCTTCTTTGTAAATGTTTAGTATCATTAGTCTATCCTGTTCATATATAGTACTTCGTAAGTATGTTTTTATTCTTTTCATGCAGGAAAAATATCTTTCACTTGCAGCATTCGTAGCAGGCATGACAAGACAACCCAGCACACCTGCTTAAAAAATGCAAGTTGACCATCAGATTGCGAAGAAAAGTCAAGATATCTTTCAGTGTTACATTTCCATCTGACTAAAACTTGAACTAAAAACTTGAAGTGGAGTCGAAAGCTCACTCTTATTGAGGTCATCTCCATAAAAGGAAACAACTTCACTTAACTCAGCCTTTTTATTGGCAGCTTTTACAAGGAATTCTTCAAGATTTTGGTAAACAGCATATCCTGGCTGACCAAAGAGAACTTGAATAGCTGACATGGCCAAGTTTATTGCTTCAAAGTAAAAGCAACGATAATAATCTTCAACTGCAGTGTACTGATGAGATTCTCCTATTCCATTCTCAAAACGCTTTGGAGCTTTTCGATTCCAAAAAACGTTATAAAATTTCGGGACTCTTGGCATCCATGCCAAACTGGCTTGGTCTAATACCTGGACAACTGACGGTGGTTTTGTTCCATTCCCTGGCCATTATGTACATTAGTGGTTCTTTCCTATGCACTTTCATTCATCTTTCAGGATATACATAATTATTATCATTATTGTGGTTATGATCAAGGTCACTGGAACCTGATGAGGAACAGCCTGGTCCTTCCAAAAGACCATGCTCATATGATTCAGCAACATGAACATGTCATTCTCAAGGTACAGCTTCTACTGTTGTGACTGACATTTGTGGAACAACTGTCTGCTGCAACATGTCTACTGCTGAGCTTTCAATAGCTAGTATCTATACACCTCATGCTAAGATTATTGACCTAGGGTCAGTCATAAATGCTTCACATGATTCATTAGATCATTTGAGGAAGAAATCCAAGAATATTGCAGATATTCAAAGAAATCAATATCTTTCTTGTCATTAACAAGCCAGCTTCGACTGATGTTCTTCATTCTCATGAAGTAACTAAGCAAGGTAAAACTTGGAATGCGCATTTTCAGCATCAATGGCTAGAAAAGTTTCCATGGCTTTCATATAGGAAATAGCTAAAATGTGGTATTTGTAGATATCGTGTGCTTTCCCCTGAGCAACCAGATAGGGGTGGCAGCACAGGAGGTGTTTTAGTACTTGCACCATACCAAAGGCCTTACTTGAAGGCACTTAGAAAGGATGGCATTCTTGTTCGGCATGAGAAGAGTGCAATGCATAAGCATCAGAAAAGGCTGATCTTTTTCAGCACAATTTCAGAAATGCATGAGTTGATACTAAACTGATGAACCAAAATGTTCAACAAGCAGAACAAAATTAGAGAAGTCCTTCGCCAAATTGTGTGTGTGGAATACTTTTCAGAGCAAGTTTTCAGGGGTAATAAGGATGATAAAGTGGATTTTGCTGATGAGATTATCAACAGAGGTAACTTCATAGCTACACTGCAGCTCTTGGCATAGAAAAATAGTTGTCTTCAGAAACATATTTTGTTTGCCAAAGGAAATGCTACTTATACCAGCAAAACAATACAAAACCAGGTGATTCAAATCTATGCCTGTAAAATTAGGGAAAGTTTAACCAAACAGCTTCGGGATAATAGCTTACCTTTTATAGTTATTGCTGATGAGGTAACTGATCCCCATGCCAATCAAGAAATTATCTTGGTGTGCTTAAGATTTGTGGATTTAAAGTTAAAAAAAATCCTTGCAGGGAACCGCTTGATAAATTTTATTAGTTTGGAGAGAGCAAATGCTTCAGCAATTTCTTCCAAGATCTTGGAATCCCTTTCTAATCCATCGGTGTCTTCAAATCCAGCAAATATTCATGGTCAGGCATATGACGGTGCTGCTGTATTGTCATCTGAAATTGCAGGTGTGCAAGCCAAAATTAAAGAGATTTCTCCCTTGGCTTTGTATACCCACTGTTTTTCACATAAGCTTAACCTTTCAATTGCATTGTGCAAGGTTCAGGAGATAAGGAATCTCATCAGCTTTATTAATAAAGCTTATTTATTTTTAACCAACAGTCCCAAGCGGCCAAGAATGTTTGAATTGACCTTGAAAAAATACTTCCCTGATTCATCCCATTCTAAACTTCCAGGACTTGAAAAACACGCGGCATACTTGTTTAGACATATTTTTCTAACTGTATAATACATTAGTCACTTTCTTAGATGCCATCATTTCACCAGCTGAGTATCCAGACTTAGTTTCTGAATCTGGGAGCTGGAATTGGGACAGAGATACCAAAGTGAAAGCACAAGGGCTGAAAGATTCACTTTCTTTATTTCTGTATTCATCATAAAGAACATCCTTGATGAAGTAAAAATTATGGCATCAAAACTTCAGAAACAGGACCATGTCTTTGATGCTCATAAAATGGTCAGTACAGTAATTGACAACATTGAAACCACACGAAACAATATCGACACCATTTTCAGTTTCTGGCATGAAGAAATTCTACAGATGGCAGATAATGTCGGTGTTGCTGAATCTGTTCCCAGGAAGACGAATTTGCAAAGGAATAGAAGCAATACTCCAAGCGATACTCCAATTGTCCACTACAAAGCAGTTGCTATTCCTCTTCTTGACTCTCTGATCACTCAAATGAAAGAGAGATTTTCTAAGGACAACTCCCATGCTAAAATATTGCTCTCTTTGATTCCATCAATTATTCATAACACATCAATGGATTGGGTCAAAAATGCTCTGGATGACTTGCTGTATTGTGAAAGTGATCTTCCATTTCCTAGGTCACTAGCAAGTGAACTCAGGAGGTGGCAGGCTATGTGGCTGAATGCAGACCATAGTGATGACACTTCATTACCTGACAGTCTCCTATCAGCTCTTGCAAATTGTGATATGGATGCAATATTGACTTGAAATTGTCCAGTGACCTTTATCATAACCCTGCAATAGTGACCTACAACAAGATCAACAAGAGTGCACTCACAGGACACTGCAGAGTTTATCATAACCACTGCAATAGTGACCTACAACAAGACTAAACAAGAGTTCACTCACAGGACACTGCAGAGTTTATCATAACCACAGCAATAGTGACCTACAACAAGACCAGACAAGAGTGCACTCACAGGACACTGCAGAGTTTATCATAACCACAGCAATAGTGACCTACAATAAGTTCAAACAAGAGTGCACTCACAGGACACTGCAGAGTTAATCATAACCACTGCAATAGTGACCTACAATAAGTCCAAACAAGAGTGCACTCACAGGACACTGCAGAGTTAATCATAACCACTGCAATAGTGACCTACAACAAGTCCAAACAAGAGTGCACTCACAGGACACTAACCTGCGCTGCGCGGATTTAACTCACCCACCTCACCACCTCACCAACCACTCACCTGTCTCTGCATTTTTGTAGGCATGCTTCTTGAGGTAGTTCTCCATACCATTACAGAAGTTCTAAACAACAATGGCAACAACAAAAAACATATCAAAGACTAAGAATGACTAAGTTAATTAATACTGAAAGCTGAAGTCTACAGACACTGTCCGGTGGCTGGTATGTGCATTATGACCAGGGAAGTCTAGTTCCAATCCTGGGATCCAGGATATCCCTAGTGAGGGTGACTGTCTACAGCATGGATACTGGAATACTTGTATCCTAGGGTACTTGGGGCTATACCAGGATGTCCCCAATAAGGGTAACTGACTGTTTAGCATGGATATTGAAATATTAAGTAACCCGAGATACATGGGACAATCCATTGGCCTGGACTGTAGGAAGGGGGACACACACGAACACACTGGGAAACTGGTTATCGTAATGAAAAGGGTACTTAAAAGTCCTCCCACAAATGGACCATGTTAAAGGACCCATAACTTCATCCCTATACCACCAAGAATATTGGTTTAAGATAGAGCTCTCTGTGTGTAGCTCAGTGGGTTAGACACATGCATGTACAGACACAGGTAGCTTCAATCTTGGTGGGTTAGGCACATGCATGTACAGACAGAGGTAGCCTCAGTCTTGGTGGGACAGTGTTAGGCACATGTCTTGGTGGGTTAGGGTACAGACAGAGGTAGCCTCAGTCTTGGTGGGTTAGACACATGCATGTACAGACAGAGGTAGCCTCAGTCTTGGTAGGTTAGGCACATGCATGTACAGACAGAGGTAGCCTCAGTCTTGGTGGGTTAGACACATGCATGTACAGACAGAGGTAGCCTCAGTCTTGGTAGGTTAGGCACATGCATGTACAGACAGAGGTAGCCTCAGTCTTGCTGGGTTAGGCACACGCATGTACAGAAACAGGTAGCCTCAGTCTTGGTGGGTTAGACACATGCATGTACAGTCACAGGTAAGCTCAGTCTTGGTGGGTTAGGCAAATGCATGTACAGTCACAGGTAAGCTCAGTCTTGGTGGGTTAGGCAAATGCATGTACAGAAAAAGGTAGCCTCAGTCTTGGTGGGTTAGGCACATGCATGTACAGACAGAGGTAGCCTCAGTCTTGGTAGGTTAGGCACATGCATGTACAGACACAGGTAGGTGGGCTCAGTGCCACGGAAAAGAGGTCTTGGGGCAACTCTACCTGAACAATAATAAAACAAAAAAAAACATTCCAGTCACCTTCAAAAATCTTATGACATTTACCATGTGCCATATGTTGTGGTGGGGTGTGTGAGTGGGTGGGTATTGCAAGAGGTGCAAAGTGAGTGATGACATTTCCTATCGCTAGAATTCCATAAACCTCAATACCCCACCCCCCACCCCACCCAAACTCTCTCTAGCTACTTTAGTTCCTATCCAGTTGTGGAGCATTCTGATCACACAAGATCCTTTAGAGTAGGAGATGGCATCAAATATCTCCTCCACTTTAGATGGAGGACCAATGGGAACCTAAAGATTGAGGAGGAGAAGGACGAGGAGGATGGAAAGGAGAGGAGCGGGAGGTGGAGGGAGGAGAAGAGGGAGGAGGAGAGGGAGGAGGAGAGGGAGGAGGAGAGGGAGGAGGAGAGGGAGAAGGAGAGGGATGAGGAGAGGGAGGAGAGGGAGGTGGAGAGGGAGGAGGAGAGGGAGGAGGAGAGGGAGGAGGAGAGGGGGGAGGAGAGGGAGGAGGGAGGAGGAGAGGGAGGAGGGGAGGGAGGAGGAGAGGGAGGAGGAGATGGAGGAGGGAGGAGGAGAGGGAGGAGGAGAGGGAGGAGGAGAGGGAGGAGGAGAGGGAGGAGGAGAGGGAGGAGAGGGAGGAGGGGAGGGAGGAGGAGGTCATGAACACACACCCTCCCATACACACACACACACATACACACCCTCCCATACATACATACACATACACACACACATGTACAGAGACACACACAGTCTTTTCATAGACAAGAGGGACAAAGAATTAATTCACAGTGTCTCATTCTGACTGCAGGTCATATTTCTTTGTGCAGTGCATCGGCTCCAAGGAGAACAAGCAAAGGTAATCAGATAGCAAGCCATCCAGTTCACTTCTCAAAGCTAGCTCCTCTCCTCTGCCACCAGTGTGCACAGGACCAAACAGAAGCTAGTCATCTTACCTTGGTTTAATACAACACATTGAATTTCTCTCCATCTTGTAAGTTTGTGAATGTTGAATATTTTATCAGCAATAATTTAAAGAGTTAGAGAGCTTCTCATTGAGGACCAACACACACACACACACACATACACACACACACACACATAGTCAAGACAATAACCAGATAGAAAAGCACACCCACTCCTTTCACCTGACCTCTATGGGGTATGAGTTGGAGAGGGAGTCCAGAGACCATATTCTCTCAGGAAGTTGGTCCATATGTCATATTCAGGGTGGATGTGGTCTACACTGAGGTACCCGATCCAGGTGACAAACCCTTCGTTCAGCGATAGATGTGTCCACCACTGCATGGTTACCTGTGATCACATGACAGTCACATCATGCCCTGGTACATATAGTGTCATGACAACAGCACCATGTTGCATTACATATTGCAGGTAGATCACATGACATTTAACATGAAGAGGTGGCACAACATTCATAAGACTAGGCCATGTCACATGATAATCAAATGTATACAGTAAATTATGAATAGATCATCATTTAATGCTTAGAGTATCTGTAACATTATGAATAGGTTATGTCACATAATAATCAAATGCTTAGAGAATATACTTTAACATTATGAATAGGTCATGTCACATGATAATCAAATGCTTAGAGTATATACTGTAACATTATGAATAGGTCATGTCACATGATAATCAAATGCTTACAGTATATACTGTAACATTATGAATAGGTCATGTCACATGATAATCAAATGCTTAGAGTATATACTGTAACATTATGAATAGGCCATGTCACATGATTATGTCACATGTCTATGCCTAGAGTACACACACTTCATATCGGGTCACTTGACTTGAAATAGTGGTCACATGACTCACCAGGTTGCCGAACCACTGGTGAGCTAGTTCATGACCGACCATGAAAGCCACCAGCTGCTTATGGAGGTGGAGTTTGCTGGGTCCACCCGCACCAACCTTTCCCTGTAAAAAGATTATTTGCCTCCATAAATAAATATAATAACTTTGTTGTTATAACAGCATGTATAACTCAGTTGTCAGATCACTGACCTGCTACTCATGTGCATGAGGTGCATAAAACTGCTGCCAGCATTTAGGTTCTTGTTTTTGTGCCAATTTTGGTATATAATAGCTAAACAACCAGGCACCACATAGTTGCTATTGGCAAAGATTCGCACTTGAAGTGTGTTATGATAACTTTGTCAAATGTTTTCATTTCCCATTTTTCCCTCCTTCCCTTTTTCTGCACGTGGTCATTTTAGTTACCTTACCTTATCTGATTGTGATTGTCATCCTTGTTTGCTGTGTTGGAGTTTTAAGATGATAGAGCCTAATGTTCTGAAGGCAATTCCTTTTCCTGATTATATCACAATCTTATCAACTTAAAACTTATGGACCGACTCCTATGACCGGAGAAGCTAGATACAGATCCGAGCTCAAGTTCCGCTAGCAAGGACTGGCTTTACTGGCTTTGCACCTTCGAGAACTTTCTTTCTGTCCTGCCTAGGGAGGGACTTAACAAGCTATTTGTATTAACGAACTATGTTAGTCCACGGATCTTTGAATACATCGAGCATTGCACGAACTACGATGAGGCCACCAGCTTACTGAAGGCCCAGTATGTAAAGCCCGCCAACGAGGTGTTTTCCCGACATCTATTGGCCACCCGACGACAGAAAAGTGGAGAGACGCTCGACGAGTTTCTTCAGTCACTCAAGTCTCTGTCTAAGGACTGTAACTTCCAGAATGTTACTGAGACCATGTAGAGAGATGAGGCTGTACGTGATGCCTTCATCACTGGATTGCAGTCCAATGTCATTCGCCAGAGACTGAGTATCACCTTCAATCATGGTTGGCCTCAGGCACCTCTTGTGGTTTGTGGACTCAGCACATTGAAGGTTTGAAACTCCGGATCTCTTTGCCAATCTGACTGCTGACTGTCATCCTATTGCCACAAAATCACGGAGGTACAACTATGATGACAGAAAGTTCATTGACACAGAAGTTCAACGCCTACTCAAGGAAGGAATTGTAGAGCCCAGTACCTCACCATGGCGAGCCCAAGTCATGGTGACCCACAATGAAAGCCACAAGAAGTGTCTGGTCATTGATAATTCACAGACGTTTCACTCTCCTGGATGCATACCCCCTACCCCATATTGATGTCAATACTATTGCACAGTACCGGGCCATCGATTTACGCAGTGCCTACCACCAAGTCCTCATCAAAGAAACTGACAAACCCTATACTGCATTCCAGGCTGGTAAGGCATTGTACCAATTTACACGAGTACCATTTGGAATGACGAACTGAGTGGCATGTTTTCAAAGAGCAATGGATACCATAATAGCTGAAGAACAGCTGCAGGCGACTTTTCCTTACTTGACAACATTACAATATGTGGGAAAGATCAGAAAGAGCATGATATAAATCTCGAGCATTTTTTGGAAGCAGCTTCTCAATGCCAGATTATCTATAATGAATGTTTTCCACTCGAAAACTGGCAATTCTTGGTTCAGTCATTGAAGAAGGGGAGATCAGGCCAGATCCTGATCGTCTATGCCCCCTGCAACAACTCCCTGTTCCTAATGATATGAAAAGTCTCCGTCGAATCCTTGGATTCTTTTCTTACTATTCACAATGGATTCAATGTTACTCTGAGAAGATAAGACCCCTCTCAATCACCTCTAGTTTCCCGATTTCTAAAGAGGCCAGAACTACTTTTGAAACACTAAAAAGGGACATTGAGCAGTCAGTGGTGTGTGCCATTGACGAAAGCATACCATTCAAAGTTGAGACTGATGCATCGGAATTTTCGATTGCTGCTACCCTCAACCAAAATGGACGTCCGGTAGCATTCTTCTCCCACACATTACAGGGTTCTGAGGTTAGGCATGCATCAGTTGAGAAAGAATCCCAAGCTATCATCAAAACAGTTCGCCACTGGAAGCACTACCTTACAGGAAGGCATTTCTCCGTCGCATACATACATGTTCGACAACAAGCTGAGGGGAAAAATTAAAAATGACAAGAGTATGCGATGGAGGATGGAGCTATCTTGTTACAGCTTTGATATTATGTACCGTCCAGGAGTTGAAAATATTCCCCCTGATACATTTTCTCGAGCATCCTGTGCTGTTGTCTCTTGCGACGGATCTAGTGGAACTTCATAACTCACTTTGTCACCCTGGAGTAACTCGTATGTTCCACTTTGTGAGAACTCGGAATTTACCATATTCAGTTGAAGAAGTGAGACAGATGACCAAGGCTAGTAGGGTGTGTGCCGAACATAAACCTCAGTTTCACAAACCGCACATCTGATAAAGGCTACTCGGCCATTTGAGAGACTGAACCTAGACTTCAAAGGTCCATTGAAGTCAAATAATCGGAACACCTTCTTTCTCAATATAATTGATGAGTACAGCCGGTTCTCTTTTGTCTTCCCAAGAATGTCAGTGCCCAAACTGTCATACAATGCCTATGCCAGCTGATTTCTATTTTGGGGATGCCAGCATACGTCCACTCTGACAGGGGCTCCTCCTTCATGAGTGCGGAGTTGCATCATTTTCTCTTAAACAGAGGGATCGCTACTAGTCGCACTACTGCTTTACAACCCAGCTTGCAATGGACAAGTAGAAAGATACAATGGACAGTTTGGAAGTCTGTAACATGGCACTCAAGACACGCGGCCTCCCAATGGCATGTTGGCAAGACGTGCTACCAGATGCACTGCACTCATTGTGTTCTCTGCTGTGCACAGCCACCAACTGCAGTCCCCATGAGAGGCTCTTCAATTTTGAGGGACGCTCTTCCACAGGCGAATCGATACCCTCCTGGCTCAGTACTTACTCAAGCGTCATGTCCATACCAGAAAGGATGAACCCCTGGTGGACGAAGTTGAACTCCTGCAGGCCAACCCTCAATATGCACACATTCGGCATGCTGATGGACGAGAGACTACCGTATCGATCCGACACCTGGCTCCACCTGGGGATGTTATACTGAGTAATTACTTTCTGCCTGAACCCGGTGCACCTGTGAACAGTGAAGTGGTGGGATGTGATTCTGATGTGATCCAAAGAGGTGTTCCTGCTACTGAGGATGCCCCGCTGCTCAGATGTTCGGAGCACAACATGCATGCGCTGATAGACTCAACCTATGAACATCTGAAAGGATGGGGTGAATGTTATGATAACTTTGTCAAATGTTTTTGATTTCCCATTTTTCCCTCCCTCCCTTTTTCTGCACGTGGTCATTTTAGTTACCTTACCTTATCTGATTGTGATTGGGTAAGGGATATCAAAATACTTGTGGTAGAAGGGAAGAGTCTTGACTGCAAACTACACGAGTAAGAGGAAGCACCAAGTAACAACAACACTACCTTATATACTCTAATAGAGACAGCCCCTCTAATTGTAACCACCTTCCCTTGACAGAGTTTGGTCACAAGAAGCAGCCTCATCGAGGTGAGCCAAAGAAAGCTATGTCAGACTAGGGCCCCAATGAAGAAATCCATCAGGTCAACATCCTTTCTCAGGAGTGAAGGGACTCCCGAGTGATTCCCGAGGCATAGGTGCCTGTGCAGCCTTCCTCAGCAGAAGAGCTTCCATGGAATAGTAAGTTACGATCATTGGCCATCCAAGCACTAATTCTATCCATTGCCCTAACTTTGGAAAATCTATTGCCCTAACTCAAGAATATTCATTGCCTACCTCTAGAATATCCATTGCCCAAACACTAGAATATACATTGCCCTCCTAAGACTAGATTATCCATTGCCCTATTAGACAGGGTTTCATTTAGAAAATTGTCCAAGGGAGGGGCAACTGGAGGAATCTGGATTTTAAGGGGGGGGGGGGGGGGGGGGGGGGGGTGATGGTTAAATATGTGTTCCAAGGGGGGACAAAAAGGTTCCAATGGGGGACAGCCCCCCCCCCCCCCCCAAATGAAACCCTGCTAGAATATCCATTGCCCTAACACTAGAATACCAATTTCCCTAGCCCCAGAATAACCCACATCTCCAGCTCTAGAATAGATCCTAGTCCTACCCATAGAATATACCTTGCCCTAGAACACACACATATATACACACACACACACACAAGCCTCTCTGCTCTGGCAAGTGCAGAGCAACAATAAAGAGTACCCACCATCATTATCTCTTTACAAACTCATGCTCTGCCTTGCCTAGGGCGTGTACACTCATGAGCACACCATTGGAATCCTTCTCTTCCACATAGTCAACTCTCCCACGATGAATGCCAGGAGGTAGGAGGACATGACGGGGGTGGGGGGAAAGGTGAACCTCTTCAAATCTCCAGGGATCTCTTCTTCACTGATCACATTCTGCAGGAGAAGATGGTCCCACAATACACAAATATTCAACAGTAAAATAACTCACAGACAACACTGCCAGGGTTACAAGGAAGCCCTACTTCATTAAGTCTCCCCCACCCCCCAAAAATCAATCAAATCATTCCTCACCATCCATACTAATACTTTCCTCTGCTCTTTCCTGTCTGTGTGTGGTAGGTGTGTGCTTTTCTTTCAAATGACTACTCACACAGAAGACCCAGGAAGGGTAGGACCAGGAGGGATAGGGGTAATCCTACCAGAGGAAGGACATGGGCAGGGTTTGGGGGCATTAGGCCACACCCACCATGTTATAACCCATCCTCTGCCCACAAGCACAAGCAACGTGAAGAGCAAGTGGCTCGAAATACAACGGTGGTAAAGTCACTGTTGGAGTGTGTTTGCTTTTGTGCAATGCAAGGTCTTTCTTTTTGAGGTCATAGAGATGATTTTACAGCAACTGAGTTCGATAATAAAGTTAACTTTATTTAACTGGTCCAATTTAGGGCTAAGAGTAAGATGGACGTGGTGCTGCGCATACATCCACCTCGAAATGCAGTGTACACCTCTAAGCCCATCCAAAATGAAATGATCTTCATAGTAGGTAGCACAATCCGGAATAAGGAATAAGAAATAAAAGAAGTATTTCACCATATTAGCAGATGAGGTAACAGATTGTGCTAATTTGGAGCAGGTTTCAACAGTGATATGATTTGCTGATGCAGAGAAACAAATCAGAGAAGAATTTCTTGATTTTATTACTTTAGAATGTCTTACAGGTGATTCCATCTCAACTGCTCTTCTTTCTTTGCTTCAAGCACTTGACATAGATGTGGCATTCTGTAGAGGTCAAGGCTATGATGGCGCAGCCAGTATGTCTTCCAGCAATGTGGGTGTTCAGGCAAGGATCTGTCAAGTATGCCCTTTAGCTTGATATACTACTCTGCCAGAGTCACCAGTTGAATATTGGTATTATGAAAGCATGCAATATCAGAAATGCCAATGGTGAAATTGCGAAGTATTCCCTTAAGCGTCAGCATTTTTTTGAGCATGTTATTGAACCAGTTTCGCCTGCAGGCAGAGAAAAGAGTTAAACTCAAGGACTTGTCCCGAACATGCTGGGTTCAGAGGATAGATTCATATTTGGTAATTTATGACTTTTATCTTGCAATTATCAAGACTATGGAATCGATTAGCACCAGTAGTTCAGAGTATGGGAATTGGTCTTGGGATTCAGAAAGCTTGACAAAAGCAAATAGTTCCCTTCGTCAACTTACTTCTTTTGAATTTCTTGTTTCATTCAGCATTGCAATGAGAATCTTTGGTAGTCTTCGATAAGTTACCATCAACCTTCAAAAGAGGACTCGTGATGTTATGTCTGCATATGAACACATTTCAGATTAGGAACTAGAGTTGGAACTGTTAAAAACAAACTGTGGAGCAGAATTGCATGCTTAGTTTGAAGAAATAATTTTTTTTGCTGACAGCATTAACATCCCCGTTAGCATTCCCAGGATTACATCAAGACAAGTACATAGAGCCAATGTTTCTGCAGACAGCCCTGAAGTGTTCTACCGCAGAAACATCATGATGCCTTTCTTCACATAAGCACAGAGATGGAAAACCAGATTTGGATCAATTCAGCAGCCAAAGATAAAACTGCTTGGTCTCATCCACTGCTGTGTCTTTTGCCTTCTCCTCCATTAAAGCTGAGGTGAACTGTACAAGTCTGACTTGCCTCCTCCTCCATTAAAGATGGAGGTGAACTGTACCAGTCTGACTTGCCTTCTCCTCCATTAAAGATGGAGGTGAACTGTACAAGTCTGACTTGCCTTCTCCTACATTAAAGATGAGGTGAACTGTACAAGTCTGACTGGCCTCCTCCTCCATTAAAGATGAGGTGAACTGTACAAGTCTGACTTGCCTTCTCCTCCATTAAAGATGTGGTAAACTGTACAAGTCTGACTTGCCTTCTACTCCAATAAAGATGGAGGTGAACTGTACCAGTCTGACTTGCCTTCTCCTCCATTAAAGATGGAGGTGAACTGTACAAGTCTGACTTGCCTTCTCCTCCATTAAAGATGAGGTGAACTGTACAAGTCTGACTGGCCTCCTCCTCCATTAAAGATGAGGTGAGCTGTACAAGTCTGACTGGTCTCCTCCTCCATTAAAGATGGAGGTGAACTGTACAAGTCTGACTTGCCTTCTCCATTAAAGATGAGGTGAACTGTAACAGTCTGACTTGCCTCCTCCTCAATTAAAGATGTAGATGAACTGTACAAGTCTGACTTGCCATTAAAGATGAGGTGAACTGTACAAGTCTGACTTGCCATTAAAGATGAGGTGAACTGTACAAGTCTGACTGGCCTCCTCCTCCATTAAAGATGGAGGTGAACTGTACAAGTCTGACTTGCCTTCTCCTCCATTAAAGATGAGGTGAACTGTACAAGTCTGACTTGCCTTCTCCTCCATTAAAGATGGAGGTCAACTGTACAAGTCTGACTTGCCCCCTCCTCCATTAAAGATGGAGGTGAACTGTACAAGTCTGACTGGCCTCCTCCTCCATTAAAGATGGAAGTGAACTGTACAAGTCTGACTGGCCTCCTCCTCCATTAAAGATGGAGGTGAAGTGTACAAGTCTGACTTGCCATTAAAGATGAGGTGAACTGTACAAGTCTGACTTGCCTTCTCCTCCATTAAAGATGAGGTGAGCTGTACAAGTCTGACTGGCCTCCTCCTCCATTAAAGATGGAGGTGAACTGTACAAGTCTGACTTGCCATTAAAGATGAGGTGAACTGTACAAGTCTGACTTGCCATTAAAGATGAGGTGAACTGTACAAGTCAGACTTGCCATTAAAGATGAGGTGAACTGTACAAGTCTGACTTTCCATTAAAGATGAGGCGAACTGTACAAGTCTGACTGGCCTCCTCCATTAAAGATGTAGGTGAACTGTACAAGTCTGACTTGCCATTAAAGATGAGGTGAACTGTACAGAGGCGAACTGTACAAGTCTGACTGGCCTCCTCCTCCATTAAAGATGGAGTTGAACAGTACAAGTCTGACTTGCCATTAAAGATGAGGTGAACTGTACAAGTCTGACTGGCCTCCTCCTCCATTAAAGATGGAGGTGAACTGTACAAGTCTGACTTGCCTTCTCCTCCATTAAAGATGAGGCGAACTGTACAAGTCTGACTGGCCTCCTCCTCCATTAAAGATGGAGTTGAACAGTACAAGTCTGACTTGCCATTAAAGATGAGGTGAACTGTACACGTCTGACTGGCCTCCTCCTCCATTAAAGATGGAGGTCAACTGTACAAGTCTGACTTGCCTTCTCCTCCATTAAAGATGAGGTGAACTGTACAAGTCTGACTTGCCTTCTCCTCCATTAAAGATGGAGGTCAACTGTACAAGTATGACTTGCCTCCTCCTCCATTAAAGATGGAGGTGAACTGTACAAGTCTGACTGGCCTCCTCCTCCATTAAAGATGGAAGTGAACTGTACAAGTCTGACTGGCCTCCTCCTCCATTAAAGATGTAGGTGAACTGTACAAGTCTGACTTGCCATTAAAGATGAGGTGAACTGTACAAGTCTGACTTGCCTTCTCCTCCATTAAAGATGAGGTGAACTGTACAAGTCTGACTTGCCTTCTCCTCCATTAAAGATGAGGTGAGCTCTACAAGTCTGACTGGCCTCCTCCTCCATTAAAGATGGAGGCGAACTGTACAAGTCTGACTTGCCTTCTCCTCCATTAAAGATGAGGTGAATTGTACAAGTCTGACTTGCCTTCTTCTCCATTAGAGATGGAGGTGAACTGTACAAGTCTGACTTAAGATGGAGGTGAAATGTACAAGTCTGACTTGCCATTAAAGATGAGGTGAACTGTACAAGTCTGACTTGCCATTAAAGATGAGGTGAACTGTACAAGTCTGACTGGCCTCCTCCTCCATTAAAGATGTAGGTGAACTGTACAAGTCTGACTTGCCATTAAAGATGAGGTGAACTGTACAAGTCTGACTTGCCATTAAAGATGAGGTGAACTGTACAAGTCTGATTGGCCTCCTCCTCCATTAAAGATGAGGTGAACTGTACAAGTCTGACTTGCCATTAAAGATTAGGTGAACTGTACAAGTCTGACTGGCCTCCTCCTCCATTAAAGATGGAGGTGAACTGTACAAGTCTGACTTGCCTTCTCCTCCATTAAAGATGAGGTGAACTATACAAGTCTGACTTACCTTCTCCTCCATTAAAGATGAGGTGAACTGTACAAGTCTGACTGGCCTCCTCCTCCATTAAAGATGGAGGTGAACTGTACAAGTCTGACTTGCCATTAAAGATGAGGTGAACTGTACAAGTCTGACTTGCATTCTCCTCCATTAAAGATGAGGTGAACTGTACAAGTCTGACTTGCCTTCTTCTCCATTAAAGATGGAGGTGAACTGTACAAGGTTGACTTGCCTTCCCCTCCATTAAAGATGAGGTGAGCTGTATAAGTCTGACTGGCCTCCTCCTCCATTAAAGATGGAGGTGAACTGTACAAGTCTGACTTGCCATTAAAGATGAGGTGAACTGTACAAGTCTGACTTTACATTAAAGATGAGGTGAACTGTACAAGTCTGACTGGCCACCTCTTCCATTAAAGATGTAGGTGAACTGTACAAGTCTGACTTGCCATTAAAGATGAGGTGAACCGTACAAGTCTGACTGGCCTCCTCCTCCATTAAAGATGAGGTGAACTGTACAAGTCTGACTTGCCATTAAAGATTTGGTGAACTGTACAAGTCTGACTGGCCTCCTTCTCCATTAAAGATGGAGGTCAACTGTACAAGTCTGACTTGCCTTCTCCTCCATTAAAGATGAGGTGAACTGTACAAGTCTGACTTGCCTTCTTCTCCATTAAAGATGGAAGTGAACTGTACAAGTCTGACTGGCCTCCTCCTCCATTAAAGATGGAGGTGAACTGTACAAGTCTGACTTGCCATTAAAGATGAGGTGAACTGTACAAGTCTGACTTGCCTTCTCCTCCATTAAAGATGAGGTGAACTGTACAAGTCTGACTGGCCTCCTCCTCCATTAAAGGTGGAAGTGAACTGTACAAGTCTGACTGGCCTCCTCCTCCATTAAAGATGAGGCGAACTGTACAAGTCTGACTGGCCTCCACCTCCATTAAAGATGGAGGTGAACTATACAAGTCTGACTTGCCATTAAAGATGAGGTGAACTGTACAAGTCTGACTTGCCTTCTCCTCCATTAAAGATGGAGTTGAACAGTACAAGTCTGACTTGCCATTAAAGATGAGGAACTATACAAGTCTGACTTGCCTTCTCCCCCATTAAAGATGGAGGTGAACTGTACAAGTCTGACTTGCCTTCTTCTCCATTAAAGATGGAGGGGAACTGTACAAGTCTGACTTGCCTTCTCCTCCATTAAAGATGAGGTGAGCTGTACAAGTCTGACTGGCCTCCTCCTCCATTAAAGATGGAGGTGAACTGTACAAGTCTGACTTGCCATTAAAGATGAGGTGAACTGTACAAGTCTGACTTGCCATTAAAGATGAGGTGAACTGTACAAGTCTGACTGGCCTACTCCTCCATTAAAGATGTAGGTGAACTGTACAAGTCTGACTTGCCATTAAAGATGAGGTCAACTGTACAAGTCTGACTTTCCATTAAAGATGAGGCGAACTGTACAAGTCTGACTGGCCTCCTCCATTAAAGATGTAGGTGAACTGTACAAGTCTGACTTGCCATTAAAGATGAGGTGAACTGTACAAGTCTGACTTGCCATTAAAGATGAGGCGAACTGTACAAGTCTGACTGGCCTCCTCCTCCATTAAAGATGGAGTTGAACAGTACAAGTCTGACTTGCCATTAAAGATGAGGTGAGCTGTACAAGTCTGACTGGCCTCCTCCTCCATTAAAGATGGAGGTGAACTGTACAAGTCTGACTTGCCATTAAAGATGAGGTGAACTGTACAAGTCTGACTTGCCTTCTCCTCCATTAAAGATGAGGTGAGCTCTACAAGTCTGAATGGCCTCCTCCTCCATTAAAGATGGAGGTGAACTGTACAAGTCTGACTTGCCTTCTCCTCCATTAAAGATGAGGCGAACTGTACAAGTCTGACTGGCCTCCTCCTCCATTAAAGATGGAGTTGAACAGTACAAGTCTGACTTGCCATTAAAGATGAGGTGAACTGTACACCTCTGACTGGCCTCCTCCTCCATTAAAGATGGAGGTCAACTGTACAAGTCTGACTTGCCTTCTCCTCCATTAAAGATGAGGTGAACTGTACAAGTCTGACTTGCCTTCTCCTCCATTAAAGATGGAGGTCAACTGTACAAGTATGACTTGCCTCCTCCTCCATTAAAGATGGAGGTGAACTGTACAAGTCTGACTGGCCTCCTCCTCCATTAAAGATGGAAGTGAACTGTACAAGTCTGACTGGCCTCCTCCTCCATTAAAGATGTAGGTGAACTGTACAAGTCTGACTTGCCATTAAAGATGAGGTGAACTGTACAAGTCTGACTTGCCTTCTCCTCCATTAAAGATGAGGTGAACTGTACAAGTCTGACTTGCCATTAAAGATGAGGTGAACTGTACAAGTCTGACTTGCCTTCTCCTCCATTAAAGATGAGGTGAGCTCTACAAGTCTGACTGGCCTCCTCCTCCATTAAAGATGGAGGCGAACTGTACAAGTCTGACTTGCCTTCTCCTCCATTAAAGATGAGGTGAATCGTACAAGTCTGACTTGCCTTCTTCTCCATTGGAGATGGAGGTGAACTGTACAAGTCTGACTTAAGATGGAGGTGAAATGTACAAGTCTGACTTGCCATTAAAGATGAGGTGAACTGTACAAGTCTGACTTGCCATTAAAGATGAGGTGAACTGTACAAGTCTGACTGGCCTCCTCCTCCATTAAAGATGTAGGTAAACTGTACAAGTCTGACTTGCCATTAAAGATGAGGTGAACTGTACAAGTCTGACTTGCCATTAAAGATGAGGTGAACTGTACAAGTCTGATTGGCCTCCTCCTCCATTAAAGATGAGGTGAACTGTACAAGTCTGACTTGCCATTAAAGATTAGGTGAACTGTACAAGTCTGACTGGCCTCCTCCTCCATTAAAGATGGAGGTGAACTGTACAAGTCTGACTTGCCTTCTCCTCCATTAAAGATGAGGTGAACTATACAAGTCTGACTTACCTTCTCCTCCATTAAAGATGAGGTGAACTGTACAAGTCTGACTGGCCTCCTCCTCCATTAAAGATGGAGGTGAACTGTACAAGTCTGACTTGCCATTAAAGATGAGGTGAACTGTACAAGTCTGACTTGCATTCTCCTCCATTAAAGATGAGGTGAACTGTACAAGTCTGACTTGCCTTCTTCTCCATTAAAGATGGAGGTGAACTGTACAAGGTTGACTTGCCTTCCCCTCCATTAAAGATGAGGTGAGCTGTACAAGTCTGACTGGCCTCCTCCTCCATTAAAGATGGAGGTGAACTGTACAAGTCTGACTTGCCATTAAAGATGAGGTGAACTGTACAAGTCTGACTTTCCATTAAAGATGAGGTGAACTGTACAAGTCTGACTGGCCACCTCTTCCATTAAAGATGTAGGTGAACTGTACAAGTCTGACTTGCCATTAAAGATGAGGTGAACCGTACAAGTCTGACTGGCCTCCTCCTCCATTAAAGATGAGGTGAACTGTACAAGTCTGACTTGCCATTAAAGATTTGGTGAACTGTACAAGTCTGACTGGCCTCCTTCTCCATTAAAGATGGAGGTCAACTGTACAAGTCTGACTTGCCTTCTCCTCCATTAAAGATGAGGTGAACTGTACAAGTCTGACTTGACTTCTTCTCCGTTAAAGATGGAAGTGAACTGTACAAGTCTGACTGGCCTCCTCCTCCATTAAAGATGGAGGTGAACTGTACAAGTCTGACTTGCCATTAAAGATGAGGTGAACTGTACAAGTCTGACTTGCCTTCTCCTCCATTAAAGATGAGGTGAACTGTACAAGTCTGACTGGCCTCCTCCTCCATTAAAGGTGGAAGTGAACTGTACAAGTCTGACTGGCCTCCTCCTCCATTAAAGATGGAGGTGAACTGTACAAGTCTGACTTGCCTTCTCCTCCATTAAAGTTGAGGCGAACTGTACAAGTCTGACTGGCCTCCACCTCCATTAAAGATGGATGTGAACTATACAAGTCTGACTTGCCATTAAAGATGAGGTGAACTGTACAAGTCTGACTTGCCTTCTCCTCCATTAAAGATGGAGTTGAACAGTACAAGTCTGACTTGCCATTAAAGATGAGGAACTATACAAGTCTGACTTGCCTTCTCCCCCATTAAAGATGGAGGTGAACTGTACAAGTCTGACTTGCCTTCTTCTCCATTAAAGATGGAGGGGAACTGTACAAGTCTGACTTGCCTTCTCCTCCATTAAAGATGAGGTGAGCTGTACAAGTCTGACTGGCCTCCTCCTCCATTAAAGATGGAGGTGAACTGTACAAGTCTGACTTGCCATTAAAGATGAGGTGAACTGTACAAGTCTGACTTGCCATTAAAGATGAGGTGAACTGTACAAGTCTGACTGGCCTACTCCTCCATTAAAGATGTAGGTGAACTGTACAAGTCTGACTTGCCATTAAAGATGAGGTCAACTGTACAAGTCTGACTTTCCATTAAAGATGAGGCGAACTGTACAAGTCTGACTGGCCTCCTCCTCCATTAAAGATGTAGGTGAACTGTACAAGTCTGACTTGCCATTAAAGATGAGGTGAACTGTACAAGTCTGACTTGCCATTAAAGATGAGGCGAACTGTACAAGTCTGACTGGCCTCCTCCTCCATTAAAGATGGAGTTGAACAGTACAAGTCTGACTTGCCATTAAAGATGAGGTGAGCTGTACAAGTCTGACTGGCCTCCTCCTCCATTAAAGATGGAGATGAACTGTACAAGTCTGACTTGCCATTAAAGATGAGGTGAACTGTACAAGTCTGACTTGCCATTAAAGATGAGGCGAACTGTACAAGTCTGACTGGCCTCCTCCTCCATTAAAGATGGAGTTGAACAGTACAAGTCTGACTTGCCATTAAAGATGAGGTGAGCTGTACAAGTCTGATTGGCCTCCTCCTCCATTAAAGATGTAGGTGAACTGTACAAGTCTGACTTGCCTTCTTCTCCATTAAAGATGGAGGTGAACTGTACAAGTCTGACTTGCCTTCTCCTCCATTAAAGATGAGGTGAACTGTACAAGTCTGACTTGCCTTCTTCTCCATTAAAGATGGTAGTGAACTGTACAAGTCTGACTGGCCTCCTCCTCCATTAAAGATGAGGTGAACTGTACAAGTCTGACTTGCCATTAAAGATGAGGTGAACTGTACAAGTCTGACTTGCCTTCTCCTCCATTAAAGATGAGGTGAACTGTACAAGTCTGACTTGCCTTCTTATCCATTAAAGATGGTAGTGAACTGTACAAGTCTGACTGGCCTCCTCCTCCATTAAAGATGAGGTGAACTGTACAAGTCTGACTTGCCATTAAAGATGAGGTGAACTGTACAAGTCTGACTTGCCTTCTCCTCCATTAAAGATGAGGTGAACTGTACAAGTCTGACTTGCCTCCTCCTCCATTAAAGATGGAAGTGAACTGTACAAGTCTGACTGGCCTCCTCCTCCATTAAAGATGGAGGTGAACTGTACAAGTCTGACTTGCCTTCTTCTCCATTAAAGATGGAGGGGAACTGTACAAGTCTGACTTGCCTTCTCCTCCATTAAAGATGAGGTGAGCTGTACAAGTCTGACTGGCCTCCTCCTCCATTAAAGATGGAGGTGAACTGTACAAGTCTGACTTGCCATTAAAGATGAGGTGAACTGTACAAGTCTGACTTGCCTTCGCCTCCATTAAAGATGGGGGTCAACTGTACAAGTCTCACTTGCCTTCTTCTCCATTAAAGATGGAGGTGAACTGTGTACAAGTCTGACTTGCCTTCTCCTCCATTAAGATGATGTGAGCTGTACAAGTCTGACTGGCCTCCTCCTCCATTAAAGATGGAGGTGAACTGTACAAGTCTGACTTGCCATTAAAGATGAGGTGAACTGTACAAGTCTGACTTGCCATTAAAGATGAGGTTAACTGTACAAGTCTGACTGGCCTCCTCCTCCATTAAAGATGTAGGTGAACTGTACAAGTCTGACTTGCCATTAAAGATGAGGTGAACTGTACAAGTCTGACTGGCCTCCTCCTCCATTAAAGATGGAGGTGAACTGTACAAGTCTGACTTGCCTTCTCCTCCATTAAAGATGAGGTGAACTGTACAAGTCTGACTTGCCTTCTTCTCCATTAAAGATGGAAGTGAACTGTACAAGTCTGACTGGCCTCCTCCTCCATTAAAGATGGAGGGGAACTGTACAAGTCTGACTTGCCATTAAAGATGAGGTGAACTGTACAAGTCTGACTGGCCTCCTCCTCCATTAAAGATGGAAGTGAACTGTACAAGTCTGACTTGCCATTAAAGATGAAGTGAACTGTACAAGTCTGACTTGCCTTCTCCTCCATTAAAGATGAGGTGAACTGTACAAGTCTGACTTGCCTTTAAAGATGAGGTGAACTGTACAAGTCTGATTTGCCTTCTCCTCCATTAAAGATGAGGTGAGTTCTACAAGTCTGAATGGCCTCCTCCTCCATTAAAGATGAGGTGAGCTCTACAAGTCTGACTGGCCTCCTCCTCCATTAAAGATGGAGGTGAACTGTACAAGTCTGACTTGCCTTCTCCTCCATTAAAGATGAGGTGAACTGTACAAGTCTGACTTGCCTTCTTCTCCATTAAAGATGGAGATGAACTGTACAAGTCTGACTTGCCATTAAAGATGAGGTGAACTGTACAAGTCTGACTTGCCATTAAAGATTTGGTGAACTGTACAAGTCTGACTGGCCTCCTCCCCCATTAAAGATGGAGGTGAACTGTACAAGTCTGACTTGCCTTCTCCTCCATTAAAGATGAGGTGAACTGTACAAGTCTGACTTGCCTTCTTCTCCATTAAAGATGGAAGTGAACTGTACTAGTCTGACTGGCCTCCTCCTCCATTTAAGATGGAGGTGAACTGTACAAGTCTGACTGGCCTCCTCCTCCATTAAAGATGGAGTTGAACTGTACAAGTCTGACTTGCCATTAAAGATGAGGTGAACTGTACAAGTCTGACTTGCCTTCTCCTCCATTAAAGATGAGGTGAACTGTACAAGTCTGACTGGCCTTCTTCTCCATTAAAGATGGAGGTGAACTGTACAAGGTTGACTTTCCTTCCCCTCCATTAAAGATGAGGTGAACTGTACAAGTCTGACTGGCCTCCTCCTCCATTAAAGATGGAGGTGAACTGTACAAGTCTAACTTGCCATTAAAGATGGAGGTGAACTGTACAAGTCTGACTGGCCTCCTCTTCCATTAAAGATGTAGGTGAACTGTACAAGTCTGACTTGCCATTAAAGATGAGGTGAACTGTACAAGTCTGACTTGCCATTAAAGATGAGGTGAACTGTACAAGTCTGACTGGCCTCCTCCTCCATTAAAGATGAGGTGAACTGTACAAGTCTGACTTGCCATTAAAGATTTGGTGAACTGTACAAGTCTGACTGGCCTCCTCCTCCATTAAAGATGGAGGTGAACTGTACAAGTCTGACTGGCCTCCTCCTCCATTAAAGATGGAGGTGAACTGTACAAGTCTAACTTGCCATTAAAGATGGAGGTGAACTGTACAAGTCTGACTTGCCTTCTCCTCCATTAAAGATGAGGTGAACTGTACAAGTCTGACTGGCCTCCTCCTCCATTAAAGATGGAGGTGAACTGTACAAGTCTGACTTGCCTTCTCCTCCATTAAAGATGAGGTGAACTGTACAAGTCTGACTTGCCTTCTTCTCCATTAAAGATGGAAGTGAACTGTACAAGTCTGACTGGCCTCCTCCTCCATTAAAGATGAGGTGAACTGTACAAGTCTGACTTGCCATTAAAGATGAGGTGAACTGTACAAGTCTGACTTGCCTTCTCCTCCATTAAAGATGAGGTGAACTGTACAAGTCTGACTTGCCTTCTTCTCAATTAAAGATGGAGGGGAACTGTACAAGTCTGACTTGCCTTCTCCTCCATTAAAGATGAGGTGAGCTGTACAAGTCTGACTGGCCTCCTCCTCCATTAAAGATGAGGTGAACTGTACAAGTCTGACTTGCCAATAAAGATTTGGTGAACTGTACAAGTCTGACTGGCCTCCTCCTCCATTAAAGATGAGGTGAGTTCTACAAGTCTGACTGGCCTCCTCCTCCATTAAAGATGAGGTGAGCTCTACAAGTCTGACTGGCCTCCTCCTCCATTAAAGATGGAGGTGAACTGTACAAGTCTGACTTGCCTTCTCCTCCATTAAAGATGAGGTGAACTGTACAAGTCTGACTTGCCTTCTTCTCCATTAAAGATGGAGGTGAACTGTACAAGTCTGACTTGCCTTCTCCTCCATTAAAGATGAGGTGAACTGTACAAGTCTGACTTGCCTTCTTCTCCATTAAAGATGGAGGTGAACTGTACAAGTCTGACTTGCCATTAAAGATGAGGTGAACTGTACAAGTCTGACTTGCCATTAAAGATGAGGTGAACTGTACAAGTCTGACTGGCCTCCACCTCAATTAAAGATGTAGGTGAACTGTACAAGTCTGACTTGCCATTAAAGATTGAGGTGAACTGTACAAGTCTGACTTGCCATTAAAGATGAGGTGAACTGTACAAGTCTGTCTGGCCTCCTCCTCCATTAAAGATGAGGTGAACTGTACAATGCTGACTTGCCATTAAAGATGAGGTGAACTGTACAAGTCTGACTGGCCTCCTCCTCCATTAAAGATGGAGGTGAACTGTACAAGTCTGACTTGCCTTCTCCTCCATTAAAGATGAGGTGAACTGTACAAGTCTGACTTGCCTTCTTCTCCATTAAAGATGGAAGTGAACTGTACTAGTCTGACTGGCCTCCTCCTCCATTAAAGATGGAAGTGAACTGTACAAGTCTGACTGGCCTCCTCCTCCATTTAAGATGGAGGTGAACTGTACAAGTCTGACTTGCCATTAAAGATGAGGTGAACTGTACAAGTCTGACTTGCCTTCTCCTCCATTAAAGGTGAGGTAAACTGTACAAGTCTGACTGGCCTCCTCCTCCATTAAAGATGGAAGTGAACTGTACAAGTCTGACTGGCCTCCTCCTCCATTAAAGATGAGGTGAACTGTACAAGTCTGACTTGCCATTAAAAGATGAGGTGAACTGTACAAGTCTGACTTGCCTTCTCCTCCATTAAAGATGAGGTGAGCTATACAAGTCTGACTGGCCTCCTCCTCCATTAAAGATGAGGTGAACTGTACAAGTCTGACTTGCCATTAAAGATGAGGTGAACTGTACAAGTCTGACTTGCCATTAAAGATGAGGTGAACTGTACAAGTCTGACTGGCCTACTCCTCCATTAAAGATGTAGGTGAACTGTACAAGTCTGACTTGCCATTAAAGATGAGGTCAACTGTACAAGTCTGACTTTCCATTAAAGATGAGGCGAACTGTACAAGTCTGACTGGCCTCCTCCTCCATTAAAGATGTAGGTGAACTGTACAAGTCTGACTTGCCATTAAAGATGAGGTGAACTGTACAAGTCTGACTTGCCATTAAAGATGAGGCGAACTGTACAAGTCTGACTGGCCTCCTCCTCCATTAAAGATGGAGTTGAACAGTACAAGTCTGACTTGCCATTAAAGATGAGGTGAGCTGTACAAGTCTGACTGGCCTCCTCCTCCATTAAAGATGGAGATGAACTGTACAAGTCTGACTTGCCATTAAAGATGAGGTGAACTGTACAAGTCTGACTTGCCATTAAAGATGAGGCGAACTGTACAAGTCTGACTGGCCTCCTCCTCCATTAAAGATGGAGTTGAACAGTACAAGTCTGACTTGCCATTAAAGATGAGGTGAGCTGTACAAGTCTGATTGGCCTCCTCCTCCATTAAAGATGTAGGTGAACTGTACAAGTCTGACTTGCCTTCTTCTCCATTAAAGATGGAGGTGAACTGTACAAGTCTGACTTGCCTTCTCCTCCATTAAAGATGAGGTGAACTGTACAAGTCTGACTTGCCTTCTTCTCCATTAAAGATGGTAGTGAACTGTACAAGTCTGACTGGCCTCCTCCTCCATTAAAGATGAGGTGAACTGTACAAGTCTGACTTGCCATTAAAGATGAGGTGAACTGTACAAGTCTGACTTGCCTTCTCCTCCATTAAAGATGAGGTGAACTGTACAAGTCTGACTTGCCTTCTTATCCATTAAAGATGGTAGTGAACTGTACAAGTCTGACTGGCCTCCTCCTCCATTAAAGATGAGGTGAACTGTACAAGTCTGACTTGCCATTAAAGATGAGGTGAACTGTACAAGTCTGACTTGCCTTCTCCTCCATTAAAGATGAGGTGAACTGTACAAGTCTGACTTGCCTCCTCCTCCATTAAAGATGGAAGTGAACTGTACAAGTCTGACTGGCCTCCTCCTCCATTAAAGATGGAGGTGAACTGTACAAGTCTGACTTGCCTTCTTCTCCATTAAAGATGGAGGGGAACTGTACAAGTCTGACTTGCCTTCTCCTCCATTAAAGATGAGGTGAGCTGTACAAGTCTGACTGGCCTCCTCCTCCATTAAAGATGGAGGTGAACTGTACAAGTCTGACTTGCCATTAAAGATGAGGTGAACTGTACAAGTCTGACTTGCCTTCGCCTCCATTAAAGATGGGGGTCAACTGTACAAGTCTCACTTGCCTTCTTCTCCATTAAAGATGGAGGTGAACTGTGTACAAGTCTGACTTGCCTTCTCCTCCATTAAGATGATGTGAGCTGTACAAGTCTGACTGGCCTCCTCCTCCATTAAAGATGGAGGTGAACTGTACAAGTCTGACTTGCCATTAAAGATGAGGTGAACTGTACAAGTCTGACTTGCCATTAAAGATGAGGTTAACTGTACAAGTCTGACTGGCCTCCTCCTCCATTAAAGATGTAGGTGAACTGTACAAGTCTGACTTGCCATTAAAGATGAGGTGAACTGTACAAGTCTGACTGGCCTCCTCCTCCATTAAAGATGGAGGTGAACTGTACAAGTCTGACTTGCCTTCTCCTCCATTAAAGATGAGGTGAACTGTACAAGTCTGACTTGCCTTCTTCTCCATTAAAGATGGAAGTGAACTGTACAAGTCTGACTGGCCTCCTCCTCCATTAAAGATGGAGGGGAACTGTACAAGTCTGACTTGCCATTAAAGATGAGGTGAACTGTACAAGTCTGACTGGCCTCCTCCTCCATTAAAGATGGAAGTGAACTGTACAAGTCTGACTTGCCATTAAAGATGAAGTGAACTGTACAAGTCTGACTTGCCTTCTCCTCCATTAAAGATGAGGTGAACTGTACAAGTCTGACTTGCCTTTAAAGATGAGGTGAACTGTACAAGTCTGATTTGCCTTCTCCTCCATTAAAGATGAGGTGAGTTCTACAAGTCTGAATGGCCTCCTCCTCCATTAAAGATGAGGTGAGCTCTACAAGTCTGACTGGCCTCCTCCTCCATTAAAGATGGAGGTGAACTGTACAAGTCTGACTTGCCTTCTCCTCCATTAAAGATGAGGTGAACTGTACAAGTCTGACTTGCCTTCTTCTCCATTAAAGATGGAGATGAACTGTACAAGTCTGACTTGCCATTAAAGATGAGGTGAACTGTACAAGTCTGACTTGCCATTAAAGATTTGGTGAACTGTACAAGTCTGACTGGCCTCCTCCCCCATTAAAGATGGAGGTGAACTGTACAAGTCTGACTTGCCTTCTCCTCCATTAAAGATGAGGTGAACTGTACAAGTCTGACTTGCCTTCTTCTCCATTAAAGATGGAAGTGAACTGTACTAGTCTGACTGGCCTCCTCCTCCATTTAAGATGGAGGTGAACTGTACAAGTCTGACTGGCCTCCTCCTCCATTAAAGATGGAGTTGAACTGTACAAGTCTGACTTGCCATTAAAGATGAGGTGAACTGTACAAGTCTGACTTGCCTTCTCCTCCATTAAAGATGAGGTGAACTGTACAAGTCTGACTGGCCTTCTTCTCCATTAAAGATGGAGGTGAACTGTACAAGGTTGACTTTCCTTCCCCTCCATTAAAGATGAGGTGAACTGTACAAGTCTGACTGGCCTCCTCCTCCATTAAAGATGGAGGTGAACTGTACAAGTCTAACTTGCCATTAAAGATGGAGGTGAACTGTACAAGTCTGACTGGCCTCCTCTTCCATTAAAGATGTAGGTGAACTGTACAAGTCTGACTTGCCATTAAAGATGAGGTGAACTGTACAAGTCTGACTTGCCATTAAAGATGAGGTGAACTGTACAAGTCTGACTGGCCTCCTCCTCCATTAAAGATGAGGTGAACTGTACAAGTCTGACTTGCCATTAAAGATTTGGTGAACTGTACAAGTCTGACTGGCCTCCTCCTCCATTAAAGATGGAGGTGAACTGTACAAGTCTGACTGGCCTCCTCCTCCATTAAAGATGGAGGTGAACTGTACAAGTCTAACTTGCCATTAAAGATGGAGGTGAACTGTACAAGTCTGACTTGCCTTCTCCTCCATTAAAGATGAGGTGAACTGTACAAGTCTGACTGGCCTCCTCCTCCATTAAAGATGGAGGTGAACTGTACAAGTCTGACTTGCCTTCTCCTCCATTAAAGATGAGGTGAACTGTACAAGTCTGACTTGCCTTCTTCTCCATTAAAGATGGAAGTGAACTGTACAAGTCTGACTGGCCTCCTCCTCCATTAAAGATGAGGTGAACTGTACAAGTCTGACTTGCCATTAAAGATGAGGTGAACTGTACAAGTCTGACTTGCCTTCTCCTCCATTAAAGATGAGGTGAACTGTACAAGTCTGACTTGCCTTCTTCTCAATTAAAGATGGAGGGGAACTGTACAAGTCTGACTTGCCTTCTCCTCCATTAAAGATGAGGTGAGCTGTACAAGTCTGACTGGCCTCCTCCTCCATTAAAGATGAGGTGAACTGTACAAGTCTGACTTGCCAATAAAGATTTGGTGAACTGTACAAGTCTGACTGGCCTCCTCCTCCATTAAAGATGAGGTGAGTTCTACAAGTCTGACTGGCCTCCTCCTCCATTAAAGATGAGGTGAGCTCTACAAGTCTGACTGGCCTCCTCCTCCATTAAAGATGGAGGTGAACTGTACAAGTCTGACTTGCCTTCTCCTCCATTAAAGATGAGGTGAACTGTACAAGTCTGACTTGCCTTCTTCTCCATTAAAGATGGAGGTGAACTGTACAAGTCTGACTTGCCTTCTCCTCCATTAAAGATGAGGTGAACTGTACAAGTCTGACTTGCCTTCTTCTCCATTAAAGATGGAGGTGAACTGTACAAGTCTGACTTGCCATTAAAGATGAGGTGAACTGTACAAGTCTGACTTGCCATTAAAGATGAGGTGAACTGTACAAGTCTGACTGGCCTCCACCTCAATTAAAGATGTAGGTGAACTGTACAAGTCTGACTTGCCATTAAAGATTGAGGTGAACTGTACAAGTCTGACTTGCCATTAAAGATGAGGTGAACTGTACAAGTCTGTCTGGCCTCCTCCTCCATTAAAGATGAGGTGAACTGTACAATGCTGACTTGCCATTAAAGATGAGGTGAACTGTACAAGTCTGACTGGCCTCCTCCTCCATTAAAGATGGAGGTGAACTGTACAAGTCTGACTTGCCTTCTCCTCCATTAAAGATGAGGTGAACTGTACAAGTCTGACTTGCCTTCTTCTCCATTAAAGATGGAAGTGAACTGTACTAGTCTGACTGGCCTCCTCCTCCATTAAAGATGGAAGTGAACTGTACAAGTCTGACTGGCCTCCTCCTCCATTTAAGATGGAGGTGAACTGTACAAGTCTGACTTGCCATTAAAGATGAGGTGAACTGTACAAGTCTGACTTGCCTTCTCCTCCATTAAAGGTGAGGTAAACTGTACAAGTCTGACTGGCCTCCTCCTCCATTAAAGATGGAAGTGAACTGTACAAGTCTGACTGGCCTCCTCCTCCATTAAAGATGAGGTGAACTGTACAAGTCTGACTTGCCATTAAAAGATGAGGTGAACTGTACAAGTCTGACTTGCCTTCTCCTCCATTAAAGATGAGGTGAGCTATACAAGTCTGACTGGCCTCCTCCTCCATTAAAGATGAGGTGAACTGTACAAGTCTGACTTGCCTTCTTATCCATTAAAGATGGAGGTGAACTGTACAAGTTTGACTTGCCTTCTCCTCCATTAAAGATGAGGTGAACAGTACAAGTCTGACTTGCCTTCTCCTCCATTAAAGATGAGGTGAACTGTACAAGTCTGACTTGCCTTCGCCTCCATTAAAGATGGAGGTCAACTGTAGAAGTCTGACTTGCCATTAAAGATGAGGTGAACTGTACAAATCTGACTTGCATTCTCCTCCATTAAAGATGAGGTGAACTGTACAAGTCTGACTTGCCTTCTTCTCCATTAAAGATGGAGGTGAACTGTACAAGGTTGACTTGCCTTCCCCTCCATTAAAGATGAGGTGAGCTCTACAAGTCTGACTGGCCTCCTCCTCCATTAAAGATGAAGTGAACTGTCCAAGTCTGACTGGCCTCCTCCTCCATTAAAGAAGGAGGTGAACTGTACAAGTCTGACTTGCCATTAAAGATGAGGAACTATACAAGTCTGACTTGCCTTCTCCCCCATTAAAGATGGAGGTGGGCTGTACATGTCTGACTTGCCTTCTTCTCCATTAAAGATGGAGGGGAACTGTACAAGTCTGACTTGCCTTCTCCTCCATTAAAGATGAGGTGAGCTGTACAAGTCTGACTGGCCTCCTCCTCCATTAAAGATGGAGGTTAACTGTACAAGTCTGACTTGCCTTCTTCTCCATTAAAGATGAGGTGAACTGTACAAGTCTGACTTGCCTTCTTCTCCATTAAAGATGAGGTGAACTGTACAAGTCTGACTTGCCTTCTCCTCCATTAAAGATGAGGTGAACTGTACAAGTTTGACTTGCCTTCTCCTCCATTAAAGATGAGGTGAGCTGTACAAGTCTGACTGGCCTCCTCCTCCATTAAAGATGGAGTTGAACTGTACAAGTCTGACTTGCTGAGGTGAACTGTACAAGTCTGACTTGCCATTAAAGATGAGGTGAACTGTACAAGTCTGACTGGCCTCCTCCTCCATTAAAGATGAGGTGAACTGTACAAGTCTGACTTGCCTTCTTCTCCATTAAAGATGGAGGTGAAATGTACAAGTCTGACTGGCCTCCTCCTCCATTAAAGATGGAGGTAAACTGTACAAGTCTGACTGGCCTCCTCCTCCATTAAAGATGAGGTGAAGTCTACAAGTCTAACTGGCCTCCTCCTCCATTAAAGATGGAGGTGAACTGTACAAGTCTGACTTGCCATTAAAGATGAGGTGAACTGTACAAGTCTGACTTGCCTTCTCCTCCATTAAAGATGGAGGTTAACTGTACAAGTCTGACTTGCCTTCTCCTCCATTAAATATGGAGGTGAACTGTACAAGTCTAACTGGCCTCCTCCTCCATTAAAGATGGAAGTGAACTGTACAAGTCAGACTGGCCTCCTCCTCCATTAAAGATGGAGGTGAACTATACAAGTCTGTCTTGCCATTAAAGATGAGATGAACTGTACAAGTCTGACTTGCCTTCTCCTCCATTAAAGATGGAGATGAACTGTGCAAGTCTGACTGGCCTCCTCCTCCATTAAAGATGGAGGTGAACTCTACAAGTCTGACTGGCCTCCTCCTCCAGTAAAGATGGAGGTGAACTGTACAAGTCTGACTTGCCTTCTCCTCCATTAAAGATGTAGGTGAACTGTACAAGTCTGACTGGCCTCCTCCTCCATTAAAGATGGAGGTGAACTGTACAAGTCTGACTTGCCTTCTCCTCCATTAAAGATGAGGTGAACTGTACAAGTCTGACTTGCCTTCTTCTCCATTAAAGATGGAAGTGAACTGTACAAGTCTGACTTGCCTTCTCCTCCATTAAAGATGAGTTGAACTGTACAAGTCTGACTTGCCTTCTTCTCCATTAAAGATGGAAGTGAACTGTACAAGTCTGACTGGCCTCCTCCTCCATTAAAGATGGAGGTGAACTGTACAAGTCTGACTTGCCATTAAAGATGAGGTGAACTGTACAAGTCTGACTTGCCTTCTCCTCCATTAAAGATGAGGTGAACTGTACAAGTCTGACTGGCCTCCTCCTCCATTAAAGATGGAAGTGAACTGTACAAGTCTGACTGGCCTCCTCCTCCATTAAAGATGGAGGTGAACTGTACAAGTCTGACTTGCCTTCTCCTCCATTAAAGATGGAGTTGAACAGTACAAGTCTGACTTGCCATTAAAGATGAGGAACTATACAAGTCTGACTTGCCTTCTTCCCCATTAAAGATGGAGGTGAACTGTACAAGTCTGACTTGCCTTCTTCTCCATTAAAGATGGAGGGGAACTGTACAAGTCTGACTTGCCTTCTCCTCCATTAAAGATGAGGTGAACTGTACAAGTCTGACTTGCCTTCTCCTCCATTAAAGATGAGGTGAACTGTACAAGTCTCACTTGCCTTCTTCTCCATTAAAGATGGAGGTGAACTGTACAAGTCTGACTTGCCTTCTCCTCCATTAAGATGAGGTGAGCTGTACAAGTCTGACTGGCCTCCTCCTCCAGTAAAGATGGAGGTGAACTGTACAAGTCTGACTTGCCATTAAAGATGAGGTGAACTGTACAAGTCTGACTTGCCATTAAAGATGAGGTTAACTGTACAAGTCTGACTGGCCTCCTCCTCCATTAAAGATGTAGGTGAACTGTACAAGTCTGACTTGCCATTAAAGATGAGGTGAACTGTACAAATCTGACTTGCATTCTCCTCCATTAAAGATGAGGTGAACTGTACAAGTCTGACTTGCCTTCTTCTCCATTAAAGATGGAGGTGAACTGTACAAGGTTGACTTGCCTTCCCCTCCATTAAAGATGAGGTGAGCTCTACAAGTCTGACTGGCCTCCTCCTCCATTAAAGATGGAGGTGAACTGTACAAGTCTGACTTGCCATTAAAGATGAGGTGAACTGTACAAGTCTGACTTGCCATTAAAGATGAGGTGAACTGTACAAGTCTGACTGGCCTCCTCTTTCATTAAAGATGTAGGTGAACTGTACAAGTCTGACTTGCCATTAAAGGTGAGGTGAACTGTACATGTCTGACTTGCCATTAAAGATTAGGTGAACTGTACAAGTCTGACTGGCCTACTCCTCCATTAAAGATGGAGTTGAACAGTACAAGTCTGACTTGCCATTAAAGATGAGGTGAACTGTACAAGTCTGACTTGCCTTCTCCTCCATTAAAGATGAGGCGAACTGTACAAGTCTGACTGGCCTCCTCCTCCATTAAAGATGGAGGTGAACTGCACAAGTCTGACTTGCCTTCTCCTCCATTAAAGATGAGGTGAACTGTACAAGTCTCACTTGCCTTCTTCTCCATTAAAGATGGAGGTGAACTGTACAAGTCTGACTTGCATTCTCCTCCATTAAAGATGAGGTGAACTGTACAAGTCTGACTTGCTTTCTTCTCCATTAAAGATGGAGGTGAACTGTACAAGGTTGACTTGCCTTCCCCTCCATTAAAGATGAGGTGAGCTGTACAAGTCTGACTGGCCTCCTCCTCCATTAAAGATGGAGGTGAACTGTACAAGTATGACTTGCCATTAAAGATGAGGTGAACTGTACAAGTCTGACTTGCCATTATAGATGAGGTGAACCGTACAAGTCTGACTGGCCTCCTCCTCCATTAAAGATGAGGTGAACTGTACAAGTCTGACTTGCCATTAAAGATTTGGTGAACTGTACAAGTCTGACTGGCCTCCTCCTCCATTAAAGATGGAGGTGAACTGTACAAGTCTGACTTGCCTTCTTCTCCATTAAAGATGGAAGTGAACTGTACAAGTCTGACTGGCCTCCTCCTCCATTAAAGATGGAGGTGTACTGTACAAGTCTGACTTGCCATTAAAGATGAGGTGAACTGTACAAGTCTGACTTGCCTTCTCCTCCATTAAAGATGGAGATGAACTGTGCAAGTCTGACTGGCCTCCTCCTCCATTAAAGATGGAGGTGAACTCTACAAGTCTGACTGGCCTCCTCCTCCAGTAAAGATGGAGGTGAACTGTACAAGTCTGACTTGCCTTCTCCTCCATTAAAGATGTAGGTGAACTGTACAAGTCTGACTGGCCTCCTCCTCCATTAAAGATGGAGGTGAACTGTACAAGTCTGACTTGCCTTCTCCTCCATTAAAGATGAGGTGAACTGTACAAGTCTGACTTGCCTTCTTCTCCATTAAAGATGGAAGTGAACTGTACAAGTCTGACTTGCCTTCTCCTCCATTAAAGATGAGTTGAACTGTACAAGTCTGACTTGCCTTCTTCTCCATTAACGATGGAAGTGAACTGTACAAGTCTGACTGGCCTCCTCCTCCATTAAAGATGGAGGTGAACTGTACAAGTCTGACTTGCCATTAAAGATGAGGTGAACTGTACAAGTCTGACTTGCCTTCTCCTCCATTAAAGATGAGGTGAACTGTACAAGTCTGACTGGCCTCCTCCTCCATTAAAGATGGAAGTGAACTGTACAAGTCTGACTGGCCTCCTCCTCCATTAAAGATGGAGGTGAACTGTACAAGTCTGACTTGCCTTCTCCTCCATTAAAGATGGAGTTGAACAGTACAAGTCTGACTTGCCATTAAAGATGAGGAACTATACAAGTCTGACTTGCCTTCTTCCCCATTAAAGATGGAGGTGAACTGTACAAGTCTGACTTGCCTTCTTCTCCATTAAAGATGGAGGGGAACTGTACAAGTCTGACTTGCCTTCTCCTCCATTAAAGATGAGGTGAACTGTACAAGTCTGACTTGCCTTCTCCTCCATTAAAGATGAGGTGAACTGTACAAGTCTCACTTGCCTTCTTCTCCATTAAAGATGGAGGTGAACTGTACAAGTCTGACTTGCCTTCTCCTCCATTAAGATGAGGTGAGCTGTACAAGTCTGACTGGCCTCCTCCTCCAGTAAAGATGGAGGTGAACTGTACAAGTCTGACTTGCCATTAAAGATGAGGTGAACTGTACAAGTCTGACTTGCCATTAAAGATGAGGTTAACTGTACAAGTCTGACTGGCCTCCTCCTCCATTAAAGATGTAGGTGAACTGTACAAGTCTGACTTGCCATTAAAGATGAGGTGAACTGTACAAGTCTGACTTGCCTTCTCCTCCATTAAAGATGAGGTGAACTGTACAAGTCTGACTTGCCTTCGCCTCCATTAAAGATGGAGGTCAACTGTAGAAGTCTGACTTGCCATTAAAGATGAGGTGAACTGTACAAATCTGACTTGCATTCTCCTCCATTAAAGATGAGGTGAACTGTACAAGTCTGACTTGCCTTCTTCTCCATTAAAGATGGAGGTGAACTGTACAAGGTTGACTTGCCTTCCCCTCCATTAAAGATGAGGTGAGCTCTACAAGTCTGACTGGCCTCCTCCTCCATTAAAGATGGAGGTGAACTGTACAAGTCTAACTTGCCATTAAAGATGAGGTGAACTGTACAAGTCTGACTTGCCATTAAAGATGAGGTGAACTGTACAAGTCTGACTGGCCTCCTCTTCCATTAAAGATGTAGGTGAACTGTACAAGTCTGACTTGCCATTAAAGGTGAGGTGAACTGTACATGTCTGACTTGCCATTAAAGATTAGGTGAACTGTACAAGTCTGACTGGCCTACTCCTCCATTAAAGATGGAGTTGAACAGTACAAGTCTGACTTGCCATTAAAGATGAGGTGAACTGTACAAGTCTGACTTGCCTTCTCCTCCATTAAAGATGAGGCGAACTGTACAAGTCTGACTGGCCTCCTCCTCCATTAAAGATGGAGGTGAACTGCACAAGTCTGACTTGCCTTCTCCTCCATTAAAGATGAGGTGAACTGTACAAGTCTCACTTGCCTTCTTCTCCATTAAAGATGGAGGTGAACTGTACAAGTCTGACTTGCATTCTCCTCCATTAAAGATGAGGTGAACTGTACAAGTCTGACTTGCTTTCTTCTCCATTAAAGATGGAGGTGAACTGTACAAGGTTGACTTGCCTTCCCCTCCATTAAAGATGAGGTGAGCTGTACAAGTCTGACTGGCCTCCTCCTCCATTAAAGATGGAGGTGAACTGTACAAGTATGACTTGCCATTAAAGATGAGGTGAACTGTACAAGTCTGACTTGCCATTATAGATGAGGTGAACCGTACAAGTCTGACTGGCCTCCTCCTCCATTAAAGATGAGGTGAACTGTACAAGTCTGACTTGCCATTAAAGATTTGGTGAACTGTACAAGTCTGACTGGCCTCCTCCTCCATTAAAGATGGAGGTGAACTGTACAAGTCTGACTTGCCTTCTTCTCCATTAAAGATGGAAGTGAACTGTACAAGTCTGACTGGCCTCCTCCTCCATTAAAGATGGAGGTGAACTGTACAAATCTGACTTGCCATTAAAGATGAGGTGAACTGTACAAGTCTGACTTGCCTTCTCCTCCATTAAAGATGAGGTGAACTGTACAAGTCTGACTGGCCTCCTCCTCCATTAAAGATGGAAGTGAACTGTACAAGTCTGACTGGCCTCCTCCTCCATTAAAGATGGAGGTGAACTGTACAAGTCTGACTTGCCTTCTTCTCCATTAAAGATGGAGGGTAACTGTACAAGTCTGACTTGCCTTCTCCTCCATTAAAGATGAGGTGAACTGTACAAGTCTGACTTGCCTTCTCCTCCATTAAAGATGAGGTGAACTGTACAAGTCTCACTTGCCTTCTTCTCCATTAAGATGAGGTGAGCTGTACAAGTCTGACTGGCCTCCTCCTCCATTAAAGATGGAGGTGAACTGTACAAGTCTGACTTGCCATTAAAGATGAGGTGAACTGTACAAGTCTGACTTGCCATTAAAGATGAGGTTAACTGTACAAGTCTGACTGGCCTCCTCCTCCATTAAAGATGTAGGTGAACTGTACAAGTCTGACTTGCCATTAAAGATGAGGTGAACTGTACAAGTCTGACTTGCCTTCTCCTCCATTAAAGATGAGGTGAACTGTACAAGTCTGACTTGCCTTCGCCTCCATTAAAGATGGAGGTCAACTGTAGAAGTCTGACTTGCCATTAAAGATGAGGTGAACTGTACAAATCTGACTTGCATTCTCCTCCATTAAAGATGAGGTGAACTGTACAAGTCTGACTTGCCTTCTTCTCCATTAAAGATGGAGGTGAACTGTACAAGGTTGACTTGCCTTCCCCTCCATTAAAGATGAGGTGAGCTGTACAAGTCTGACTGGCCTCCTCCTCCATTAAAGATGGAGGTGAACTGTACAAGTCTGACTTGCCATTAAAGATGAGGTGAACTGTACAAGTCTGACTTGCCATTAAAGATGAGGTGAACTGTACAAGTCTGACTGGCCTCCTCTTCCATTAAAGATGTAGGTGAACTGTACAAGTCTGACTTGCCATTAAAGGTGAGGTGAACTGTACATGTCTGACTTGCCATTAAAGATTAGGTGAACTGTACAAGTCTGACCGGCCTACTCCTCCATTAAAGATGGAGTTGAACAGTACAAGTCTGACTTGCCATTAAAGATGAGGTGAACTGTACAAGTCTGACTTGCCTTCTCCTCCATTAAAGATGAGGCGAACTGTACAAGTCTGACTGGCCTCCTCCTCCATTAAAGATGGAGGTGAACTGCACAAGTCTGACTTGCCTTCTCCTCCATTAAAGATGAGGTGAACTGTACAAGTCTCACTTGCCTTCTTCTCCATTAAAGATGGAGGTGAACTGTACAAGTCTGACTTGCATTCTCCTCCATTAAAGATGAGGTGAACTGTACAAGTCTGACTTGCTTTCTTCTCCATTAAAGATGGAGGTGAACTGTACAAGGTTGACTTGCCTTCCCCTCCATTAAAGATGAGGTGAGCTGTACAAGTCTGACTGGCCTCCTCCTCCATTAAAGATGGAGGTGAACTGTACAAGTCTGACTTGCCATTAAAGATGAGGTGAACTGTACAAGTCTGACTTGCCATTATAGATGAGGTGAACTGTACAAGTCTGACTGGCCTCCTCCTCCATTAAAGATGAGGTGAACTGTACAAGTCTGACTTGCCATTAAAGATTTGGTGAACTGTACAAGTCTGACTGGCCTCCTCCTCCATTAAAGATGGAGGTGAACTGTACAAGTCTGACTTGCCTTCTTCTCCATTAAAGATGGAAGTGAACTGTACAAGTCTGACTGGCCTCCTCCTCCATTAAAGATGGAGGTGAACTGTACAAGTCTGACTTGCCATTAAAGATGAGGTGAACTGTACAAGTCTGACTTGCCTTCTCCTCCATTAAAGATGAGGTGAACTGTACAAGTCTGACTGGCCTCCTCCTCCATTAAAGATGGAAGTGAACTGTACAAGTCTGACTGGCCTCCTCCTCCATTAAAGATGGAGGTGAACTGTACAAGTCTGACTTGCCTTCTTCTCCATTAAAGATGGAGGGGAACTGTACAAGTCTGACTTGCCTTCTCCTCCATTAAAGATGAGGTGAACTGTACAAGTCTGACTTGCCTTCTCCTCCATTAAAGATGAGGTGAACTGTACAAGTCTCACTTGCCTTCTTCTCCATTAAGATGAGGTGAGCTGTACAAGTCTGACTGGCCTCCTCCTCCATTAAAGATGGAGGTGAACTGTACAAGTCTGACTTGCCATTAAAGATGAGGTGAACTGTACAAGTCTGACTTGCCATTAAAGATGAGGTTAACTGTACAAGTCTGACTGGCCTCCTCCTCCATTAAAGATGTAGGTGAACTGTACAAGTCTGACTTGCCATTAAAGATGAGGTGAACTGTACAAGTCTGACTTGCCTTCTCCTCCATTAAAGATGAGGTGAACTGTACAAGTCTGACTTGCCTTCGCCTCCATTAAAGATGGAGGTCAACTGTAGAAGTCTGACTTGCCATTAAAGATGAGGTGAACTGTACAAATCTGACTTGCATTCTCCTCCATTAAAGATGAGGTGAACTGTACAAGTCTGACTTGCCTTCTTCTCCATTAAAGATGGAGGTGAACTGTACAAGGTTGACTTGCCTTCCCCTCCATTAAAGATGAGGTGAGCTCTACAAGTCTGACTGGCCTCCTCCTCCATTAAAGATGGAGGTGAACTGTACAAGTCTGACTTGCCATTAAAGATGAGGTGAACTGTACAAGTCTGACTTGCCATTAAAGATGAGGTGAACTGTACAAGTCTGACTGGCCTCCTCTTCCATTAAAGATGTAGGTGAACTGTACAAGTCTGACTTGCCATTAAAGGTGAGGTGAACTGTACATGTCTGACTTGCCATTAAAGATGAGGTGAACTGTACAAGTCTGACTGGCCTCCTCCTCCATTAAAGATGGAGGTGAACTGTACAAGTCTGACTTGCCTTCTCCTCCATTAAAGATGAGGTGAACTGTACAAGTCTGACTTGCCTTCTTCTCCATTAAAGATGGAAGTGAACTGTACAAGTCTGACTGGCCTCCTCCTCCATTAAAGATGGAGGTGAACTGTACAAGTCTGACTTGCCATTAAAGATGAGGTGAACTGTACAAGTCTGACTTGCCTTCTCCTCCATTAAAGATGAGGTGAACTGTACAAGTCTGACTGGCCTCCTCCTCCATTAAAGATGGAAGTGAACTGTACAAGTCTGACTGGCCTCCTCCTCCATTAAAGATGAGGTGAACTGTACAAGTCTGACTTGCCATTAAAGATGAGGAACTATACAAGTCTGACTGGCCTCCTCCCCCATTAAAGATGGAGGTGAACTGTACAAGTCTGACTTGCCTTCTTCTCCATTAAAGATGGAGGGGAACTGTACAAGTCTGACTTGCCTTCTCCTCCATTAAAGATGAGGTGAACTGTACAAGTCTGACTTGCCATTAAAGATGAGGTGAACTGTACAAGTCTGACTGGCCTCCTCCTCCATTAAAGATGGAAGTGAACTGTACAAGTCTGACTGGCCTCCTCCTCCATTAAAGATGGAGGTGAACTGTACAAGTCTGACTTGCCATTAAAGATGAAGTGAACTATACAAGTTTGACTTGCCTTATCCTCCATTAAAGATGAGGTGAACTGTACAAGTCTGACTTGCCTTCTCCTCCATTAAAGATGAGGTGAGTTCTACAAGTCTGACTGGCCTCCTCCTCCATTAAAGATGAGGTGAGCTCTACAAGTCTGACTGGCCTCCTCCTCCATTAAAGATGGAGGTGAACTGTACAAGTCTGACTTGCCTTCTCCTCCATTAAAGATGAGGTGAACTGTACAAGTCTGACTTGCCTTCTTCTCCATTAAAGATGGAGGTGAACTGTACAAGTCTGACTTGCCTTCTCCTCCATTAAAGATGAGGTGAGCTGTACAAGTCTGACTGGGCTCCTCCTCCATTAAAGATGGAGGTGAACTGTACAAGTCTGACTTGCCATTAAAGATGAGGTGAACTGTACAACTCTGACTTGCCATTAAAGATGAGGTGAACTGTACAAGTCTGACTGGCCTCCTCCTCCATTAAAGATGGAGGTGAACTGTACAAGTCTGACTTGCCATTAAAGATGAGGTGAACTGTACAAGTCTGACTTGCCATTAAAGATGAGGTGAACTCTACAAGTCTGACTGGCCTCCTCCTCCATTAAAGATGAGGTGAACTGTACAAGTCTGACTTGCCATTAAAGATTTGGTGAACTGTACAAGTCTGACTGGCCTCCTCCTCCATTAAAGATGTGGTGAACTGTACAAGTCTGACTTGCCTTCTCCTCCATTAAAGATGAGGTGAACTGTACAAGTCTGACTTGCCTTTTTCTCCATTAAAGATGAAAGTGAACTATACAAGTCTGACTTGCCATTAAAGATGAGGTGAACTGTACAAGTCTGACTTGCCTTCTCCTCCATTAAAGATGGAAGTGAACTGTACAAGTCTGACTGGCCTCCTCCTCCATTAAAGATGGAGGTGAACTGTACAAGTCTGACTTGCCATTAAAGATGAGGTGAACTGTACAAGTCTGACTTGCCTTCTCCTCCATTAAAGATGGAGGTTAACTGTACAAGTCTGACTTGCCTTCTTCTCCATTAAAGATGAGGTGAACTGTACAAGTCTGACTTGCCTTCTTCTCCATTAAAGATGGAGGTGAACTGTACAAGTTTGACTTGCCTTCTCCTCCATTAAAGATGAGGTGAGCTGTACAAGTCTGTCTGGCCTCCTCCTCCATTAAAGATGGAGTTGAACTGTACAAGTCTGACTTGCTGAGGTGAACTGTACAAGTCTGACTTGCCATTAAAGATGAGGTGAACTGTACAAGTCTGACTGGCCTCCTCCTCCATTAAAGATGGAGGTGAACTATACAAGTCTGACTTGCCGCCTTCTCCTCCGTTAAAGATGAGATGAATTGTACAAGTCTGACTTGCCTTCTTCTCCATTAAAGATGGAGGTGAACTGTACAAGTCTGACTTGCCATTAAAGATGAGGTGAACTGTACAAGTCTGACTTGCCTTCTCCTCCATTAAAGATGTAGGTGAACTGTACAAGTCTGACTTGCCATTAAAGATGAGGTGAACTGTACAAGTCTGACTTGCCTTCTCCTCCATTAAAGATGGAGGTTAACTGTACAAGTCTGACTTGCCTTCTCCTCCATTAAAGATGGAGGTGAACTGTACAAGTCTGACTTGCCTCCTCCTCCATTAAAGATGGAGGTGAACTGTACAAGTCTGACTTGCCTTCTCCTCCATTAAAGATGGAGGTGAACTGTACAAGTCTGACTTGCCTTCTCCTCCATTAAAGATGGAGGTGAACTGTACAAGTCTGACTTGCCTTCTCCTCCATTAAAGATTGAGGTGAACTGTACAAGTCTGACTGGCCTCCTCCTCCATTAAAGATGAGGTGAACTGTACAAGTCTGACTTGCCTTCTCCTTCATTAAAGATGGAGGATAACTGTACAAGTCTGACTTGCCTTCTCCTCCATTAAAGATGGAGGTTAACTGTACAAGTCTGACTTGCCTTCTCCTCCATTAAAGATGGAGGTGAACTGTACAAGTCTCCTCCTCCATTAAAGATGAGGTGAACTGTACAAGTCTGACTGGCCTTCTTCTCCATTAAAGATGGAAGTGAACTGTACAAGTCTGACTGGCCTCCTCCTCCATTAAAGATGGAGGTGAACTGTACAAGTCTGACTTGCCATTAAAGATGAGGTGAACTGTACAAGTCTGACTTGCCTTCTCCTCCATTAAAGATGAGGTGAACTGTACAAGTCTGACTGGCCTCCTCCTCCATTAAAGATGGAAGTGAACTGTACAAGTCTGACTGGCCTCCTCCTCCATTAAAGATGGAGGTGAACTGTAAAAGTCTGACTTGCCTTCTCCTCCATTAAAGATGAGGCGAACTGTACAAGTCTGACTGGCCTCCTCCTCCATTAAAGATGAAGTTGAACTGTACAAGTCTGACTTGCCTTCTTCTCCATTAAAGATGGAGGGGAACTGTACAAGTCTGACTTGCCTTCTCCTCCATTAAAGATGAGGTGAGCTGTACAAGTCTGACTGGCCTTCTCCTCCATTAAAGATGGAGGTGAACTGTACAAGTCTGACTTGCCATTAAAGATGAGGTCAACTGTACAAGTCTGACTGGCCTCCTCCACCATTAAAGATGGAGGTGAACTGTACAAGTCTGACTTGCCTTCTCCTCCATTAAAGATGAGGCGAACTGTACAAGTCTGACTGGCCTCCTCCTCCATTAAAGATGGAGGTGAACTCTACAAGTCTGACTTGCCTTCTCCTCCATTAAAGATGAGGTGAACTGTACAAGTCTCACTTGCCTTCTTCTCCATTAAAGATGGAGGTGAACTGTACAAGTCTGACTTGCATTCTCCTCCATTAAAGATGAGGTGAACTGTACAAGTCTGACTTGCTTTCTTCTCCATTAAAGATGGAGGTGAACTGTACAAGGCTGACTTGCCTTCCCCTCCAATAAAGATGAGGTGAGCTGTACAAGTCTGACTGGCCTCCTCCTCCATTAAAGATGAGGTGAACTGTACAAGTCTGACTTGCCATTAAAGATGAGGTGAACTGTACAAGTCTGACTGGCCTCCTCTTCCATTAAAGATGTAGGTGAACTGTACAAGTCTGACTTGCCATTAAAGATGAGGTGAACTGTACAAGTCTGACTTGCCTTCTCCTCCATTAAAGATGAGGTGAACTGTACAAGTCTGACTGGCCTCCTCCTCCATTAAAGATGGAGGTCAACTGTACAAGTCTGACTTGCCTTCTCCTCCATTAAAGATGAGGTGAACTGTACAAGTCTGACTTGCCTTCTTCTCCATTAAAGATGGAAGTGAACTGTACAAGTCTGACTGGCCTCCTCCTCCATTAAAGATGGAGGTGAACTGTACAAGTCTGACTTGCCATTAAAGATGAAGTGAACTGTACAATTCTGACTTGCCTTCTCCTCCATTAAAGATGAGGTGAACTGTACAAGTCTGACTGGCCTCCTCCTCCATTAAAGATGGAAGTGAACTGTACAAGTCTGACTGGCCTCCTCCTCCATTAAAGATGGAGGTGAACTGTACAAGTCTGACTTGCCTTCTCCTCCATTAAAGATGAGGCGAACTGTACAAGTCTGACTGGCCTCCTCCTCCATTAAAGATGAGGTGAACTGTACAAGTCTGACTTGCCTTCTTCTCCATTAAAGATGGAGGGGAACTGTACAAGTCTGACTTGCCTTCTCCTCCATTAAAGATGAGGTGAACTGTACAAGTCTGACTTGCCTTCTCCTCCATTAAAGATGAGGTGAACTGTACAAGTCTCACTTGCCTTCTTCTCCATTAAAGATGGAGGTAAACTGTACAAGTCTGACTTGCCTTCTCCTCCATTAAGATGAGGTGAGCTGTACAAGTCTGACTGGCCTCCTCCTCCATTAAAGATGGAGGTGAACTGTACAAGTCTGACTTGCCATTAAAGATGAGGTGAACTGTACAAGTCTGACTTGCCATTAAAGATGAGGTGAACTGTACAAGTCTGACTGGCCTCCCCCTCCATTAAAGATGGAGGTGAACTGTACAAGTCTGACTTGCCTTCTCCTCCATTAAAGATGAGGTGAACTGTACAAGTCTGACTTGCCTTCGCCTCCATTAAAGATGGAGGTCAACTGTACAAGTCTGACTTGCCATTAAAGATGAGGTGAACTGTACAAGTCTGACTGGCCATTAAAGATGGAGGTGAACTGTACAAGTCTGACTTGCCGCCTTCTCCTCCATTAAAGATGAGGTGAACTGTACAAGTCTGACTTGCCTTCTTCTCCATTAAAGATGGAGGTGAACTGTACAAGTCTGACTGGCCTCCTCCTCCATTAAAGATGAGGTGAAGTCTACAAGTCTAACTGGCCTCCTCCTCCATTAAAGATGGAAGTGAACTGTACAAGTCTGACTTGCCTTCTCCTCCATTAAAGATGGAGGTTAAACTGTACAAGTCTGACTTGCCTTCTCCTCCATTAAAGATTGAGGTGAACTGTACAAGTCTGACTAGCCTCCTCCTCCATTAAAGATGGAAGTGATCTTTGTACAAGTCTGACTGGCCTCTCCTCCATTAAAGATGAGGTGAACTGTACAAGTCTGACTTGCCTTCTCCTCCATTAAAGATGGAGGTGAACTGTACAAGTCAGACTTAAGTCTGACTTGCCTTCTCCTCCATTAAAGATGAGGTGAGCTCTACAAGTCTGACTGGCCTCCTCCTCCATTAAAGATGGAGGTGAACTGTACAAGTCTGACTTGCCTTCTCCTCCATTAAAGATGAGGTGAACTGTACAAGTCTCACTTGCCTTCTTCTCCATTAAAGATGGAGGTGAACTGTACAAGTCTGACTTGCCTTCTCCTCCATTAAGATGAGGTGAGCTGTACAAGTCTGACTGGCCTCCTCCTCCATTAAAGATGGAGGTGAACTGTACAAGTCTGACTTGCCATTAAAGATGAGGTGAACTGTACAAGTTTGACTTGCCATTAAAGATGAGGTTAACTGTACAAGTCTGACTGGCCTCCTCCTCCATTAAAGATGGAGGTGAACTGTACAAGTCTGACTTGCCTTCTCCTCCATTAAAGATGAGGTGAACTGTACAAGTCTGACTTGCCTTCGCCTCCATTAAAGATGGAGGTCAACTGTACAAGTCTGACTTGCCATTAAAGATGAGGTGAACTGTACAAGTCTGACTTGCATTCTCCTCCATTAAAGATGAGGTGAACTGTACAAGTCTGACTTGCCTTCTCCTCCATTAAAGATGAGGTGAACTGTACAAGTCTGACTTGCCTCCTCCTCCATTAAAGATGGAGGTGAACTGTACAAGTCTGACTTGCCTTCTCCTCCATTAAAGATGGAGGTGAACTGTACAAGTCTGACTTGCCTTCTCCTCCATTAAAGATGGAGGTGAACTGTACAAGTCTGACTTGCCTTCTCCTCCATTAAAGATTGAGGTGAACTGTACAAGTCTGACTGGCCTCCTCCTCCATTAAAGATGAGGTGAACTGTACAAGTCTGACTTGCCTTCTCCTTCATTAAAGATGGAGGATAACTGTACAAGTCTGACTTGCCTTCTCCTCCATTAAAGATGGAGGTTAACTGTACAAGTCTGACTTGCCTTCTCCTCCATTAAAGATGGAGGTGAACTGTACAAGTCTCCTCCTCCATTAAAGATGAGGTGAACTGTACAAGTCTGACTGGCCTTCTTCTCCATTAAAGATGGAAGTGAACTGTACAAGTCTGACTGGCCTCCTCCTCCATTAAAGATGGAGGTGAACTGTACAAGTCTGACTTGCCATTAAAGATGAGGTGAACTGTACAAGTCTGACTTGCCTTCTCCTCCATTAAAGATGAGGTGAACTGTACAAGTCTGACTGGCCTCCTCCTCCATTAAAGATGGAAGTGAACTGTACAAGTCTGACTGGCCTCCTCCTCCATTAAAGATGGAGGTGAACTGTAAAAGTCTGACTTGCCTTCTCCTCCATTAAAGATGAGGCGAACTGTACAAGTCTGACTGGCCTCCTCCTCCATTAAAGATGAAGTTGAACTGTACAAGTCTGACTTGCCTTCTTCTCCATTAAAGATGGAGGGGAACTGTACAAGTCTGACTTGCCTTCTCCTCCATTAAAGATGAGGTGAGCTGTACAAGTCTGACTGGCCTTCTCCTCCATTAAAGATGGAGGTGAACTGTACAAGTCTGACTTGCCATTAAAGATGAGGTCAACTGTACAAGTCTGACTGGCCTCCTCCACCATTAAAGATGGAGGTGAACTGTACAAGTCTGACTTGCCTTCTCCTCCATTAAAGATGAGGCGAACTGTACAAGTCTGACTGGCCTCCTCCTCCATTAAAGATGGAGGTGAACTCTACAAGTCTGACTTGCCTTCTCCTCCATTAAAGATGAGGTGAACTGTACAAGTCTCACTTGCCTTCTTCTCCATTAAAGATGGAGGTGAACTGTACAAGTCTGACTTGCATTCTCCTCCATTAAAGATGAGGTGAACTGTACAAGTCTGACTTGCTTTCTTCTCCATTAAAGATGGAGGTGAACTGTACAAGGCTGACTTGCCTTCCCCTCCAATAAAGATGAGGTGAGCTGTACAAGTCTGACTGGCCTCCTCCTCCATTAAAGATGAGGTGAACTGTACAAGTCTGACTTGCCATTAAAGATGAGGTGAACTGTACAAGTCTGACTTGCCATTAAAGATGAGGTGAACTGTACAAGTCTGACTGGCCTCCTCTTCCATTAAAGATGTAGGTGAACTGTACAAGTCTGACTTGCCATTAAAGATGAGGTGAACTGTACAAGTCTGACTTGCCATTAAAGATGAGGTGAACCGTACAAGTCTGAATGGCCTCCTCCTCCATTAAAGATGAGGTGAACTGTACAAGTCTGACTTGCCATTAAAGATGAGGTGAACTGTACAAGTCTGACTGGCCTCCTCCTCCATTAAAGATGGAGGTCAACTGTACAAGTCTGACTTGCCTTCTCCTCCATTAAAGATGAGGTGAACTGTACAAGTCTGACTTGCCTTCTTCTCCATTAAAGATGGAAGTGAACTGTACAAGTCTGACTGGCCTCCTCCTCCATTAAAGATGGAGGTGAACTGTACAAGTCTGACTTGCCATTAAAGATGAAGTGAACTGTACAATTCTGACTTGCCTTCTCCTCCATTAAAGATGAGGTGAACTGTACAAGTCTGACTGGCCTCCTCCTCCATTAAAGATGGAAGTGAACTGTACAAGTCTGACTGGCCTCCTCCTCCATTAAAGATGGAGGTGAACTGTACAAGTCTGACTTGCCTTCTCCTCCATTAAAGATGAGGCGAACTGTACAAGTCTGACTGGCCTCCTCCTCCATTAAAGATGAGGTGAACTGTACAAGTCTGACTTGCCTTCTTCTCCATTAAAGATGGAGGGGAACTGTACAAGTCTGACTTGCCTTCTCCTCCATTAAAGATGAGGTGAACTGTACAAGTCTGACTTGCCTTCTCCTCCATTAAAGATGAGGTGAACTGTACAAGTCTCACTTGCCTTCTTCTCCATTAAAGATGGAGGTAAACTGTACAAGTCTGACTTGCCTTCTCCTCCATTAAGATGAGGTGAGCTGTACAAGTCTGACTGGCCTCCTCCTCCATTAAAGATGGAGGTGAACTGTACAAGTCTGACTTGCCATTAAAGATGAGGTGAACTGTACAAGTCTGACTTGCCATTAAAGATGAGGTGAACTGTACAAGTCTGACTGGCCTCCCCCTCCATTAAAGATGGAGGTGAACTGTACAAGTCTGACTTGCCTTCTCCTCCATTAAAGATGAGGTGAACTGTACAAGTCTGACTTGCCTTCGCCTCCATTAAAGATGGAGGTCAACTGTACAAGTCTGACTTGCCATTAAAGATGAGGTGAACTGTACAAGTCTGACTGGCCATTAAAGATGGAGGTGAACTGTACAAGTCTGACTTGCCGCCTTCTCCTCCATTAAAGATGAGGTGAACTGTACAAGTCTGACTTGCCTTCTTCTCCATTAAAGATGGAGGTGAACTGTACAAGTCTGACTGGCCTCCTCCTCCATTAAAGATGAGGTGAAGTCTACAAGTCTAACTGGCCTCCTCCTCCATTAAAGATGGAAGTGAACTGTACAAGTCTGACTTGCCTTCTCCTCCATTAAAGATGGAGGTTAAACTGTACAAGTCTGACTTGCCTTCTCCTCCATTAAAGATTGAGGTGAACTGTACAAGTCTGACTAGCCTCCTCCTCCATTAAAGATGGAAGTGATCTTTGTACAAGTCTGACTGGCCTCTCCTCCATTAAAGATGAGGTGAACTGTACAAGTCTGACTTGCCTTCTCCTCCATTAAAGATGGAGGTTAACTGTACAAGTCAGACTTAAGTCTGACTTGCCTTCTCCTCCATTAAAGATGAGGTGAGCTCTACAAGTCTGACTGGCCTCCTCCTCCATTAAAGATGGAGGTGAACTGTACAAGTCTGACTTGCCTTCTCCTCCATTAAAGATGAGGTGAACTGTACAAGTCTCACTTGCCTTCTTCTCCATTAAAGATGGAGGTGAACTGTACAAGTCTGACTTGCCTTCTCCTCCATTAAGATGAGGTGAGCTGTACAAGTCTGACTGGCCTCCTCCTCCATTAAAGATGGAGGTGAACTGTACAAGTCTGACTTGCCATTAAAGATGAGGTGAACTGTACAAGTTTGACTTGCCATTAAAGATGAGGTTAACTGTACAAGTCTGACTGGCCTCCTCCTCCATTAAAGATGGAGGTGAACTGTACAAGTCTGACTTGCCTTCTCCTCCATTAAAGATGAGGTGAACTGTACAAGTCTGACTTGCCTTCGCCTCCATTAAAGATGGAGGTCAACTGTACAAGTCTGACTTGCCATTAAAGATGAGGTGAACTGTACAAGTCTGACTTGCATTCTCCTCCATTAAAGATGAGGTGAACTGTACAAGTCTGACTTGCCTTCTCCTCCATTAAAGATGAGGTGAACTGTACAAGTCTGACTTGCCTCCTCCTCCATTAAAGATGGAGGTGAACTGTACAAGTCTGACTTGCCTTCTCCTCCATTAAAGATGGAGGTGAACTGTACAAGTCTGACTTGCCTTCTCCTCCATTAAAGATGGAGGTGAACTGTACAAGTCTGACTTGCCTTCTCCTCCATTAAAGATTGAGGTGAACTGTACAAGTCTGACTGGCCTCCTCCTCCATTAAAGATGAGGTGAACTGTACAAGTCTGACTTGCCTTCTCCTTCATTAAAGATGGAGGATAACTGTACAAGTCTGACTTGCCTTCTCCTCCATTAAAGATGGAGGTTAACTGTACAAGTCTGACTTGCCTTCTCCTCCATTAAAGATGGAGGTGAACTGTACAAGTCTCCTCCTCCATTAAAGATGAGGTGAACTGTACAAGTCTGACTGGCCTTCTTCTCCATTAAAGATGGAAGTGAACTGTACAAGTCTGACTGGCCTCCTCCTCCATTAAAGATGGAGGTGAACTGTACAAGTCTGACTTGCCATTAAAGATGAGGTGAACTGTACAAGTCTGACTTGCCTTCTCCTCCATTAAAGATGAGGTGAACTGTACAAGTCTGACTGGCCTCCTCCTCCATTAAAGATGGAAGTGAACTGTACAAGTCTGACTGGCCTCCTCCTCCATTAAAGATGGAGGTGAACTGTAAAAGTCTGACTTGCCTTCTCCTCCATTAAAGATGAGGCGAACTGTACAAGTCTGACTGGCCTCCTCCTCCATTAAAGATGAAGTTGAACTGTACAAGTCTGACTTGCCTTCTTCTCCATTAAAGATGGAGGGGAACTGTACAAGTCTGACTTGCCTTCTCCTCCATTAAAGATGAGGTGAGCTGTACAAGTCTGACTGGCCTTCTCCTCCATTAAAGATGGAGGTGAACTGTACAAGTCTGACTTGCCATTAAAGATTAGGTCAACTGTACAAGTCTGACTGGCCTCCTCCACCATTAAAGATGGAGGTGAACTGTACAAGTCTGACTTGCCTTCTCCTCCATTAAAGATGAGGCGAACTGTACAAGTCTGACTGGCCTCCTCCTCCATTAAAGATGGAGGTGAACTCTACAAGTCTGACTTGCCTTCTCCTCCATTAAAGATGAGGTGAACTGTACAAGTCTCACTTGCCTTCTTCTCCATTAAAGATGGAGGTGAACTGTACAAGTCTGACTTGCATTCTCCTCCATTAAAGATGAGGTGAACTGTACAAGTCTGACTTGCTTTCTTCTCCATTAAAGATGGAGGTGAACTGTACAAGGCTGACTTGCCTTCCCCTCCAATAAAGATGAGGTGAGCTGTACAAGTCTGACTGGCCTCCTCCTCCATTAAAGATGAGGTGAACTGTACAAGTCTGACTTGCCATTAAAGATGAGGTGAACTGTACAAGTCTGACTGGCCTCCTCTTCCATTAAAGATGTAGGTGAACTGTACAAGTCTGACTTGCCATTAAAGATGAGGTGAACTGTACAAGTCTGACTTGCCATTAAAGATGAGGTGAACCGTACAAGTCTGAATGGCCTCCTCCTCCATTAAAGATGAGGTGAACTGTACAAGTCTGACTTGCCATTAAAGATGAGGTGAACTGTACAAGTCTGACTGGCCTCCTCCTCCATTAAAGATGGAGGTCAACTGTACAAGTCTGACTTGCCTTCTCCTCCATTAAAGATGAGGTGAACTGTACAAGTCTGACTTGCCTTCTTCTCCATTAAAGATGGAAGTGAACTGTACAAGTCTGACTGGCCTACTCCTCCATTAAAGATGGAGGTGAACTGTACAAGTCTGACTTGCCATTAAAGATGAAGTGAACTGTACAATTCTGACTTGCCTTCTCCTCCATTAAAGATGAGGTGAACTGTACAAGTCTGACTGGCCTCCTCCTCCATTAAAGATGGAAGTGAACTGTACAAGTCTGACTGGCCTCCTCCTCCATTAAAGATGGAGGTGAACTGTACAAGTCTGACTTGCCTTCTCCTCCATTAAAGATGAGGCGAACTGTACAAGTCTGACTGGCCTCCTCCTCCATTAAAGATGAGGTGAACTGTACAAGTCTGACTTGCCTTCTTCTCCATTAAAGATGGAGGGGAACTGTACAAGTCTGACTTGCCTTCTCCTCCATTAAAGATGAGGTGAACTGTACAAGTCTGACTTGCCTTCTCCTCCATTAAAGATGAGGTGAACTGTACAAGTCTCACTTGCCTTCTTCTCCATTAAAGATGGAGGTAAACTGTACAAGTCTGACTTGCCTTCTCCTCCATTAAGAGGTGAGCTGTACAAGTCTGACTGGCCTCCTCCTCCATTAAAGATGGAGGTGAACTGTACAAGTCTGACTTGCCATTAAAGATGAGGTGAACTGTACAAGTCTGACTTGCCATTAAAGATGAGGTGAACTGTACAAGTCTGACTGGCCTCCCCCTCCATTAAAGATGGAGGTGAACTGTACAAGTCTGACTTGCCTTCTCCTCCATTAAAGATGAGGTGAACTGTACAAGTCTGACTTGCCTTCGCCTCCATTAAAGATGGAGGTCAACTGTACAAGTCTGACTTGCCATTAAAGATGAGGTGAACTGTACAAGTCTGACTGGCCATTAAAGATGGAGGTGAACTGTACAAGTCTGACTTGCCGCCTTCTCCTCCATTAAAGATGAGGTGAACTGTACAAGTCTGACTTGCCTTCTTCTCCATTAAAGATGGAGGTGAACTGTACAAGTCTGACTGGCCTCCTCCTCCATTAAAGATGAGGTGAAGTCTACAAGTCTAACTGGCCTCCTCCTCCATTAAAGATGGAAGTGAACTGTACAAGTCTGACTTGCCTTCTCCTCCATTAAAGATGGAGGTTAAACTGTACAAGTCTGACTTGCCTTCTCCTCCATTAAAGATTGAGGTGAACTGTACAAGTCTGACTAGCCTCCTCCTCCATTAAAGATGGAAGTGATCTTTGTACAAGTCTGACTGGCCTCTCCTCCATTAAAGATGAGGTGAACTGTACAAGTCTGACTTGCCTTCTCCTCCATTAAAGATGGAGGTTAACTGTACAAGTCAGACTTAAGTCTGACTTGCCTTCTCCTCCATTAAAGATGAGGTGAGCTCTACAAGTCTGACAGGCCTCCTCCTCCATTAAAGATGGAGGTGAACTGTACAAGTCTGACTTGCCTTCTCCTCCATTAAAGATGAGGTGAACTGTACAAGTCTCACTTGCCTTCTTCTCCATTAAAGATGGAGGTGAACTGTACAAGTCTGACTTGCCTTCTCCTCCATTAAGATGAGGTGAGCTGTACAAGTCTGACTGGCCTCCTCCTCCATTAAAGATGGAGGTGAACTGTACAAGTCTGACTTGCCATTAAAGATGAGGTGAACTGTACAAGTCTGACTTGCCATTAAAGATGAGGTTAACTGTACAAGTCTGACTGGCCTCGTCCTCCATTAAAGATGTAGGTGAACTGTACAAGTTTGACTTGCCATTAAAGATGAGGTGAACTGTACAAGTCTGACTGGCCTCCTCCTCCATTAAAGATGGAGGTGAACTGTACAAGTCTGACTTGCCTTCTCCTCCATTAAAGATGAGGTGAACTGTACAAGTCTGACTTGCCTTCGCCTCCATTAAAGATGGAGGTCAACTGTACAAGTCTGACTTGCCATTAAAGATGAGGTGAACTGTACAAGTCTGACTTGCATTCTCCTCCATTAAAGATGAGGTGAACTGTACAAGTCTGACTTGCCTTCTTCTCCATTAAAGATGGAGGTGAACTGTACAAGGTTGACTTGCCTTCCCCTCCATTAAAGATGAGGTGAGCTGTACAAGTCTGACTGGCCTCCTCCTCCATTAAAGATGGAGGTGAACTGTACAAGTCTGACTTGCCATTAAAGATGAGGTGAACTGTACAAGCCATTAAAGATGAGGTGAACTGTACAAGTCTGACTGGCCTCCTCTTCCATTAAAGATGGAGGTGAACTGTACAAGTCTGACTTGCCATTAAAGATGAGGTGAACTGTACAAGTCTGACTTGCCATTAAAGATTTGGTGAACTGTACAGTCTGACTGGCCTCCTCCTCCATTAAAGATGGAGGTGAACTGTACAAGTCTGACTGGCCTCCTCCTCCATTAAAGATGGAGGTGAACTGTACAAGTCTGACTTGCCTTCTCCTCCATTAAAGATGAGGTGAACTGTACAAGTCTGACTGGCCTCCTCCACCATTAAAGATGGAGGTGAACTGTACAAGTCTGACTTGCCTTCTTCTCAATTAAAGATGGAGGGGAACTGTACAAGTCTGACTTGCCTTCTCCTCCATTAAAGATGAGGTGAGCTGTACAAGTCTGACTGGCCTCCTCCTCCATTAAAGATGGAGGTGAACTGTACAAGTCTGACTGGCCTCCTCCTCCATTAAAGATGGAAGTGAACTGTACAAGTCTGACTGGCCTCCTCCTCCATTAAAGATGAGGTGAGCTGTACAAGTCTGACTGGCCTCCTCCTCCATTAAAGATGGAGGTGAACTGTACAAGTCTGACTGGCCTCCTCCTCCATTAAAGATGGAGGTGAACTGTACAAGTCTGACTTGCCATTAAAGATGAAGTGAACTATACAAGTTTGACTTCCCTTCTCCTCCATTAAAGATGAGGTGAACTGTACAAGTCTGACTTGCCATTAAAGATGAGGTGAACTGTACAAGTCTGACTTGCCTTCTCTTCCATTAAAGATGAGGTGAGCTCTACAAGTCTGACTGGCCTCCTCCTCCATTAAAGATGGAGGTGAACTGTACAAGTCTGACTTGCCTTCTCCTCCATTAAAGATGAGGTGAACTGTACAAGTCTGACTTGCCTTCTTCTCCATTAAAGATGGAGGTGAACTGTACAAGTCTGACTTGCCTTCTCCTCCATTAAAGATGAGGTGAGCTGTACAACTCTGACTGGGCTCCTCCTCCATTAAAGATGGAGGTGAACTGTACAAGTCTGACTTGCCATTAAAGATGAGGTGAACTGTACAAGTCTGACTTGCCATTAAAGATGAGGTGAACTGTACAAGTCTGACTTGCCATTAAAGATGAGGTGAACTGTACAAGTCTGACTGGCCTCCTCCTCCATTAAAGATGAGGTGAACTGTACAAGTCTGACTTGCCATTAAAGATTTGGTGAACTGTACAAGTCTGACTGGCCTCCTCCTCCATTAAAGATGGAGGTGAACTGTACAAGTCTGACTTGCCTTCTCCTCCATTAAAGATGAGGTGAACTGTACAAGTCTGACTTGCCTTCTTCTCCATTAAAGATGGAGGTGAACTGTACAAGTCTGACTTGCCTCCTCCTCCATTTAAGATGGAGGTGAACTGTACAAGTCTGACTTGCCATTAAAGATGAGGTGAACTGTACAAGTCTGACTTGCCTTCTCCTCCATTAAAGGTGAGGTGAACTCTACAAGTCTGACTGGCCTCCTCCTCCATTAAAGATGGAAGTGAACTGTACAAGTCTGACTGGCCTCCTCCTCCATTAAAGATGGAGGTGAACTGTACAAGTCTGACTTGTCATTAAAGATGAGGTGAACTGTACAAGTCTGACTTGCCTTCTCCTCCATTAAAGATGAGGTGAGCTCTACAAGTCTGACTGGCCTCCTCCTCCATTAAAGATGGAGGTTAACTGTACAAGTCTGACTTGCCTTCTTCTCCATTAAAGATGAGGTGAACTGTACAAGTCTGACTTGCCTTCTTCTCCATTAAAGATGGAGGTGAACTGTACAAGTTTGACTTGCCTTCTCCTCCATTAAAGATGAGGTGAGCTGTACAAGTCTGACTGGCCTCCTCCTCCATTAAAGATGGAGTTGAACTGTACAAGTCTGACTTGCTGAGGTGAACTGTACAAGTCTGACTTGCCATTAAAGATGAGGTGAACTGTACAAGTCTGACTGGCCTCCTCCTCCATTAAAGATGAGATGAACTGTACAAGTCAGACTGGCCTCCTCCTCCATTAAAGATGGAGGTAAACTGTACAAGTCTGACTGGCCTCCTCCTCCATTAAAGATGAGGTGAAGTCTACAAGTCTAACTGGCCTCCTCCTCCATTAAAGATGGAGGTTAACTGTACAAGTCTGACTTGCCTCCTCCTCCATTAAAGATGGAGGTGAACTGTACAAGTCTGACTTGCCTTCTCCTCCATTAAAGATGGAGGTGAACTGTACAAGTCTGACTTGCCTTCTCCTCCATTAAAGATGGAGGTGAACTGTACAAGTCTGACTTGCCTTCTCCTCCATTAAAGATGGAGGTGAACTGTACAAGTCTGACTAGCCTCCTCCTCCATTAAAGATGAGGTGAACTGTACAAGTCTGACTGGCCTCCTCCTCCATTAAAGATGGAAGTGAACTGTACAAGTCTGACTGGCCTCCTCCTCCATTAAAGATGGAGGTGAACTGTACAAGTCTGACTTGCCTTCTCCTCCATTAAAGATGGAGGTGAACTGTACAAGTCTGACTGGCCTCCTCCTCCATTAAAGATGAGATGAACTGTACAAGTCTGACTTGCCTTCTCCTCCATTAAAGATGAGATGAACTGTACAAGTCTGACTGGCCTCCTCCTCCATTAAAGATGAGGTGAACTGTGCAAGTCTGACTGGCCTCCTCCTCCATTAAAGATGGAGGTGAACTCTATAAGTCTGACTGGCCTCCTCCTCCATTAAAGATGGAGGTGAACTGTACAAGTCTGACTTGCCTTCTCCTCCATTAAAGATGGAGGTGAACTGTACAAGTCTGACTTGCCTTCTCCTCAATTGCTCTCTACAGAATTTAATAGATGGAAGATAAAATTTATTTCTTCACCAGATGGCAGGCCTGACACTCTACGAGCAGCTTTACTATGCTGTGGTGAACATGCCTTTTCTTAGTTATAGCATGTACACTATCGTTTACTGCCTGTGAGTCAGAGAGAGCCACAGCCAGCTGAAGTTGCTGAAGACATATCTTCGGTCTACAATGTTGGAAGAGCAATTCGGTACTTTGGCAGTAATCAAAGTCCATCGTAGAATGGTCCAAAATCTTAATTTTAACCATCTGCTTGCAGCCTTTGCGAACAAGCACCCTCGCAGGATGGCTCTGCCATGCACAGTCAATGATATAAATGAAAAATGGGTGTGGTTCAATAAGGTGAGTGTGGCAGTCATAAAGTTTATCGGAAAACCCCCCCTCTTCAATTTTCTGGATCTGCCCCTGACTGCAGTTGATTAATCGCTTATATGGTTGACATGTTAGTCATTTGAGCCTTCACAATCTCTACTATGACCATAGCTCTGCTGCCGCAGTCGACTCCGTTGTATTATCTCCCCCAAACCCGTACTTAACAAGATCTACAAGGAACTTCATTCTGCGGCTACAATGTACTCTCTTTGTTTTATTGTTTTTATGTATGCTGTTTGTGATTTGTGTTGTTATATTTCGCTAAATGGCTGGACATTTTTTATATAATGTTTCAGCTAGGATAACATCTGCATCACAAGCATATAATATTATAGCTACATGTTATATTCTGAATAATGTGGAGTGGAGCAGCTATAATGAGTGTGTGCTCAATATCATAAGATATTGAATATCAGTGCTTATTACATAATGGTATTCATTTTTTGTGGTCAATTGCTAGGAAACCTACTGTTGACCACAGTGTAGGTCAAGACCTATACTATAACACTGACAATGGTTGCTAAGGACATTTGGGCACTCCTGATTCTATAGTGTCACTATTTTTAATAAATGCTGTATAAAAGCGGTGAGAGGGTTAAGTTTTTTTTGTATGTCACTTGCAGTGATGGAATGTTAATGTGCGTCATTTTCTATTGTTCTGTCACATATTCACGATGCAAGCGTTTCTATTTATAAATCACAGCAGTTGGAGAATTATTTTTTCCCTGACAACTTTTACAGTAGGTTTAACAATGCCATGTGCTCAAGGAGAAAAACTCAAGGAGGGTCAGACTGTGTGGGCTTGGTTGGATTGTGCTGAAGTACTAGTTTGGTTTCAGGAAGCTGATACTATAATTAGAGAGTAGTTTCATGGCATGTAGAGCAGCACTGGCAGTGGCCTCGTGCAGATCAAATTTCTTCCTTGCTCCCTACAACACTTTCAGTGGTCTTGCTTGACCATCTAGTCACATTTTAGTGGCTGTGCCTAATGAAAACACTTGTTGAATGGAGAGGGCTCTGTCTTGCCAAATAGTGATTTGAGTGGTCTGAGCACTATCTAATTACAACTGCAACCAGTTCAGGCATGAAGATTTGGAGGCAACCTACTTTAGCTGCAGGTAACGTTGCAATATTTTTAGTACATAAAGAGAGCACAAAGAGAGATCAACTTTTGAGAAGTTTTATACAATGAAATGTGTAGAATCTATAGAACTCCAACGTCATAACCACGAGTTTATCTTATTATTGTATTCTGTGGTATAGCATCCCAAGCTAAAATCAAATTTTATTCATCCTTGGTGGACCCAACTTTCTCGCCTTCGACCATTCCTGTGCATTTGCAGGTGAATATGGGTGTGGCTTCTAATAATATAGGGTGGCTCCTAAAATATGTTGTCTTACCATTACTTATTCAGGTGCAGGTGAGAAAATGAACTATGAACTCTATCCTGATGAAGATTTCCACAGAAGAAATGGTTGCACCACAACAAGACAAGACAATTAATGGGCGGTGAGGAAGAACTCACGGGTTATGTGGAGTGACGATGCAGTGCTTTTGTCTTTGAAGTTCCTTACCTTGTGTATATAGTACTAGGAATATTTGGTGGTGTGAAGTAGCCGTTTCTGATGATCCTTACCTTATGTAGCAGTGTGAATTTCATACTAGGTAGCTTCTTAACTGTTTAAACAGTGGCTTTGGCCGATATTAGCTCCCAAATGATCCCCAAGGTGTCTTGAATCCCTCACTAAAGCAGCACACACCTAAAAATAGTATGCATGAGAGTACTAGGAGATCCACCTCAAAGTTTATTTCTATCTATAAAACTCTTTTTTGCCCTTGCATGAGTTGTGTGCAATTGGTCCATTTATAAAATCATTAGTACTATAGGATTCCTAGTGTTCCAATGCATGTCATTAATCACTCTATTCTCTCGTGGGTAGCAGTAGATGACAGGCATTTGGTTCAGCTGTTTGGTTTGTGGAGTTCTCGCTCCTGGGAAACCCTCTAAAGGAAACCATAGCTTGTCATCTACCAAAATCATCGGCTGTTTAGTTGGTGGAGTTTTCCTGTACAACTGTTACCAAGTCCTTGGAGAAGACTTTGGCAGTCTCTACAGCAAGAATAACAAGAAGATATAGTGTGTGCTGAGTTTTGTTTAGTGGACAGCATGTTGTAGCGGCTACGCTAATTACCCACAACTCGACTCTGGCATGGATGAGATGTAAGCTGGCCTTTTCCCTGCTCCGATCAGCAGTGATGTGCATCAGAGGAAGCCACTCCACCTTCCACTGTGTCCCTGATGCCAGCATTGAACTGGGCATGGTTGAAAGCCGCCTGTCAGCATTATAAACACTATAACTTTATTATCACTTTGTTATCATTATGTATTGAGTATTGTTGTGAGTATTGTCATTGTATGCGCTAAAGCTTCGTAAAAAAATAAAAATTAAAAAAACACTATCGGGCTGATTCATCTATACGTAAATTGTATTGTATCACATAATTATGATATTTAGAATAGAGAGACCCTTTTCCAGTTCTTGTTCGAATAAATTGTGATTATAGTTTTGTTGTCTTTCATTCTTTTGATATTCGAGATGAAACCGCTATATTGGTGACCCCGACATGATATATTTCAAACTTCAAAAGTTCTTGGGTCTCATCAACTACTACCATCGGTTCATTCCTAACTGTGCAAAAGTTCTTCATCCACTGCATGATTTACTTAAGGGGAATCCAAAGTCGTTTACTTGGACCGAACAGTCAATGATGGCTTTCAAACAGGGCAAACAAGCTCTGGCAGAAACAGGTCTCCTCGCTCACCCAGCTTGCGATGCTCCAACGAATATCACTGTAGATGCTTCTAACCTTGCTATGGGAGGAGTGCTCCAACAGTTTTTGGAGGGAGTTTGGATGCCAATCTCTTCTTCTCGCGAAAGATACGGGATCCAGAAACGAGATATTCTGCTTTCGATCGTGCCTCTATTCGCCATTTTTGTCATTTTGTGGAAGGTCGTCAGTTCCATGTTTACACGGACCACAAACCTCTCACTTTTGCTATTGCCAGCAAGTCTGATAAGTGGTCACCGCGACAAATACGTCACCTTTGATATATATCATACTGCCAACTTTCCATAAGTTGATTCCGGGACATTAATTTTATATACGGCGCGATTTTTCGACCACGCCCCCTAATTAGCGTGCGTGACCACACCATTAATTTTATACGCGGTCTCATCATACAGCTGTGAGGTAGTATTCTCTGTAGATTTCTGGAAGAGGCGGTTGAATTGATCCATTGAGGGAAAGATAAAAGAACAACAGAGGTTTCGCCATAGGATTCTCAAGCCTTGAGCTGTTTCAGCTTCCTCACAAGACAACAAGAATGACTTCAAACCATCATACTGCCTGAGGTAACGATTCACACACTTCAGCAAGCTGAGCCATCGTGTGGGGCAATGCTTCAAAATCACCCCTGGCTCAGTGGTGAAAAGTGAACACCATAGGATGACAAATTGCTGCACTCTTGCTGCTATGGAGGTAGTAGAATATGTCGATGAAGAGCAATATTCACTGGGAGTACCTTCAAACCAGCTTTGACTGTTAAATCAGCCAAATGGCAGATGCAACCAACATCATACAAAGTTGGGATCTCATCCTTAAATCAACTTCTGCACACCTGACCTCACTCCTTTCATAACATTGGTGGTATCAGACATGAAAGACACTGCATTGTCAAAGCTGAGCCCATTCTTAGTCAGTGACTCCTTCAAGGCTTGAAACAAGTTGGTAACTATATCAATGTTCACAACAGGCATATCCAAGAATCTCGTCCGTACTTCACCTACCTGTGGATCAAGAAGCCTCAAAAGAATTATGCAAGGCTTATCCCTCTTGTCATGGGATTCATCAATCATCAAAGAGAATGGACCACTTGACATTGACTCCATAACTCTCTGTGTGAAGTAAGGAGCAAGAGCTTTCTTCACTATGGCGGTGGTTTTGGTGTGGGAACAGGATAATTTCTTTGCAATTTCAGAGTCTGGGAACATCTTGCTGAAAAGCTTGGTGGCATGGTCACTAGACAGAAAGGATATGTTGTGCTTAGCAACAAATGTAGCCCACCTGACCTCTGCTTCGATTACTTGATCACTTCTCTGATGTTGGAAGAGAGAGGTGATTGGAATAGTTGATAGCACAGCCTTTGACATATCCTTATGTTTCTTGCTCTTGAGGAGATGTGACATCATTACGGCCACCATGGGTAACACCAAAGTCGATTGCACACAGAGTACATTGGGCATACAAGTGACCTAAAATGAAGGCAAGACTACGGACATTACTATTGCATTGAACACAAGCAGCACACTGTACCCATGATGTTTTATTTACCCTGTATTTGCTGTATTCCATGCTTACTTACTTTGTCAATCAATTTCATTATATATTTTTAATTTATACCTTTGAAACTCTTGCCTAATTCTTTGATCCATTTATTGTCAAAATGGCATTCTCTCCTCTGCCATTTTGGATATCCATGATCCTTACCAACCATCGAGAATTTTTTTCCCTTCCCTTCCTTCGTTTTTTAAAATTTATTATTGAGATTGCACGTGAGTGCCACACCTCCAATCGAAACAAGGTCAAAGGTTGTTTCGCACACCTGCTGGAGCTTATCTGAAGTTTTTCTCTGCTAAAAAGTGTCCTGTTTTTGTTGCTTTACGAGTGTTAAAGGACTAAACTAAACATGCTTGGGACTGCAGTGGCCATCTAAGCGAGTGGAAGCGCAAGGTGCGCGTAGCTGTAAATTCCGGGACATTTCCGGGACAAGGACACCACCGGGACAAGGCTCAAAATTCCGGGACTGTCCCGGCCATTCCGGGACGGTTGGCAACTCTGAATTTATATCCGAATTCACCACAGACCCACGTCATAATTCAAGGAAAGAGCAATGTGGTGGCTGATGTACTGTCCCGCATTCAATTGGATGAAGTCAGGACTGGAGCAGCTCCTCCAGCCCCCGTTTCACCCATGTCTTTGCAAGCTCTTGACACAGCTGCAACTACGATTATCGATTTCGAGGCCATGGCTGTAGAGCAACAAACCTACGAAGAAACTCAAGCACTTGGGTCTGGAACAACACCTCTGCAGCTCCAAGATATTTCACTCCATGGTACTGCCCACCATCTGCTCTGTGATATGTCAATGGGGCCTCCTCGACCAGTCGTACCAACATCTTTTCGCCGTTTAATTTTTGACATACTTCATGGAGTTTTGCATCCAGGCATTAAGGCTACCAACCGTCTTGTATCCAATCGATTCGTGTGGCACAACCTACACCGAGACGTATCATACTGGGCCAAATCTTGTATCGCTTGTCAACAAGCAAAAATACAATGCCACACAATCAGCCCACTTCAACAGTTCCAAGTACCCAACTCTCGTTTTGAGCATGTTCATGTGGATATTGTTGGCCCACTCCCGCCATCACAAGGCTCCAAGTATTTGTTTACAATGGTAAACCGGTTCACCAGGTGGCCCGAGGCAATCCCAATGGCAGACATGACAGCAGAATCGTGTGCTCGTGCCCTTCTAAATGGTTGGATTTCCCGGTTTGGAGTTCCAGCCACCATCACCTCTGATCGTGGCCGACAGTTCACCTCGGAACTTTGGGCTTCTGTTCTCTCTCTGCTTGGGATCGTTAAAACTCACACCACTGCTTATCACCCGCAAGCCAATGGGCTTGTGGAGAGGATGCATCGACAACTCAAGGCTTCTCTTCGAGCTCGTCTTACCTCCTCTGCTTGGGTTGATAAACTGCCAGTGGTTCTGCTAGGCATTCAAGCGACCTTTAAAGATGATCTGGCAGCTGAATTGGTGTATGGGACCAACCTACACTTGCCAGGAGAATTTTTCGAGCCTTCTCCAATTGATATTGATCCGGCCTCTTTTGCTGGACAGTTCAAAACCCAAATGGCTCAACTGCAGCCGACCCCGACCTCTGCCAATGGTAGGTCCCGCAATCATGTCCCAAGTCAACTTCAATCTAGTACTCATGTTTTTGTTAGACATGACGCTCACCGTACTCCTCTATGTAGACCTTATGATGGCCCATTTCGCATGGTTACTTGTACGAACAAGTACTTCGAAATTGATCTCAATGGACGTGTGGACAAGGTCTCGATTGACCGCCTCAAACCAGCCTACTTGGTTGACAGTGCATCACAAAGGCTACCAGGACTTTCCCCAACAGCACAGCCTTTCATACCTGCATCTACGGCACCGAACATACCTATCGTTCCAGCTGCTCCTCCACTGTTAACTCCTCCACCGTTAACTCCTCCACCGCCACAGGTATATAACCCGCTGTGGTCATCATGTGAAGCTCCCTCGTCGATTCCAATAGATCAATCACAGCCGCTACGCTAATTACCCAACTATCGAGCTGATTCATCTATACGTAAATTGTATTATATCACATTATGTCATGTTTATATTTAGAATAGAGAGACCCTTTTCCAGTTCTTGTTCGAATAAAATAAGACTTGTTTTGTTGTCTTTCATTCTTTCGATATTTGAGACGAAACCACTAAAATGTCATACATGGGTAGAGTCACAATTCCATGAAGACATGGCATGTGCTGATTATGTATTGTCCAACAGCAATAAAGCTCTGAGTTGAACTTTGTTGACCTCTGTGTCCCCTACTACAATATAGCCAACTTTAAATGAGTGATTTTACAAGACTTTTCATCATGTAGAATACCAGTTTAATTACCTTTACCATTATGTACAACTATAAAGGCTGTGTATATATATGGTTAAATGGTAAATTGTCACCTAACTGGTTATGGTTAAGACGGGTAGTCTTATTTCCTTCCTTTTTAACAGGTCAATCCAGTATTGTTGTTTTTTAAACATTTCTCTATAGTATGTTTAATGCCTATGTTGTTATATTGTAATGTTATTAGCTTGCTCCAATGTAGCTAATGAAGATGAGTTGGAGGAGAAGGTTGAGGCTCTATATGAGGAGGTCAACATATTTGCACTGGTGAGTTTGCTTTGTATGTAGTGATTACTTACTGCATCTAGTGCCTACAGCAATAATATCTAATATTCACTTTTCAGTGTGCAAAATGTGATGGGTTTACCAAATAAATGTGATTTGTAAATAATTATAAAATGGTGGTAATAATATGCGAACAAATTATTTTCCTGCACCTCTCCCCGCAGGCTGTATCTCTCAATGAACTCTCAGTTGACAAAATAACATTACAATAAACTTCTCAATAATAAACTTGATATTCTTAACTTCATCTCATTATTCCTGATGAAGGCTAGAGCATCTAGTTGAAACGTTGCAATTTGAAATTGATTATTGAGAAGTTAATTATCTTTCGGAGTATCTCTTGTCATATGTCCACACACTGGCAGCTTATTTATATGTGTTGGTTAGAGATTGAGGAGAAGTTGTGACTATATAGCTCTACTCATTATTTTTTTACAGGCTTCTCTCTTGTTCTGGACTCTGTGGGGAGAACAGAATAAGAAAGTAAGTTGCTTGGAATGAAAAAAAGTTGCTATATTAATGATAGGACCAGTATGACTGCTATCTCTCTCACCTAGTCCTATTCCTGCTGAGATAATATATATATTGTCTGCTGAAATCTCGTTGTTGGTCATGTCTTGTCTTGTCTCCCATTTGTCATCAATTCCCGTTCATGTGACAATAAATGGTTAGCGAGGTGAAATCAGTGGGAAGGCATTGCAATGGATAGAGCATCACAACTCTCTCCATTCCTTTCTAAAATCTGCACTTTTTCTATTCATGAGCAACAACAAACCATTATGTTTGCGATTGACCCACCTGTCCCTGGTTGATTGCACGCACAGTACACCAGATGCAGACAAGTGCAAAAAGAAATGGTCATACACAACAACATTTTCGTGCACCTCTCCTGTAAATACTGACTGCTCTCTTCTCTCACATTCCTGTAACATGGACAGCTTCAGTCGAATCTGTTTCTAATCCTGTACATCTAAAATTTAAGTACCAAGTATGAGTTTGTCTAAGAATGGAGGATTGTGCGAGACCCTGGAAATGTCTTGAGCGGGAGATAATCATAAACTCTTCCCTGGATGACTTAAATATTTATCTGTTACACCTCACGACCAGAGTGGAGTAAGAAAGAACTAGGTGTGAAGGTATTTGACACAGGTCACACTAACGTACTTATGGCAATCTTTCTGAAGGAGAAAGGGCTGGAGAAGTCCAGGGAAGAAGTGGTGGTACTGCTGCGTCGGAATAGAGAAGGCTCTGAGAAGTTAGTAAATCGAGTTGATGAGATCCATTTCATGCTAGCAATGAATAAAGTTGGATCGGGATGTCCTGTGTATGCACAGTTGAAGAAAAGTTTGTGTTACAGGTTTTCTCTTTGTCGTCAGGTGGGTTGGTTGAAGTAATGAAGGAGGAGGTCTAGAAGAAAATTGCTGAAGTGTTGGCAGCACTGCATACAACAACACTATTCCAAAGCATTTCCAGTATAGTAAACTGCAAGTGTGGGCTAAGGTGAGTGGGAGAAGAAAGTCAAAGAAGGTAAGGGGGGCTCCAAAAGAGTGTGTGATACTTTAGAATATCGTAATATCGATGACAGATAAATAGAGGAGAAGAATGGCAGGGATAGGTTGCAGGTGATCATATTATTTTTGTTGTTTAATTAAAGGTTGACAAATGGGAGCAATCTAAGGATCCTGATAAGCAAAAGAGTTAATTAAATAAATACAGCAATAATTAAGAAGAGAAACTATTATTTATGAAGACCATGGATGCTCTGATAATTATAATCCTTGTCTAGCGCATTATTCAACCTGGCTTTTAGTAGTCAAGAGTGTTTGTCTAGAACTATGGGTCTATGTCTTGTAATACTGCAATGTGAGTATGCTTTACTGGAATGGTAACAAATCATCATATCAGCGGTTTGTTTACTTACAGGATAAACTTTGGAATTAGTTCTAATATTTGGCACTATATCATCATGAAAACTGTTACAGATCTACAGATCATAGATAAAACACCCTCATTGCACATTCCTGGCATGTCCTCGTGATGAAATTGATACTAAATTCTAGACTACCCATCCCTTATAATGAAATCAATACTTTGTATATCAGTACTGGATTTAGGCTTCAGCTATGGTTAAAGTTACGGCCAGCATGTAGATTGGGTTAGTACTGTGACTGGCTAATCTGCAATACCCACAACACACACACACACACACACAAACAAACATTCACACACACACACACACTCCAGTTACCCAGCAAAGAATACTGTTTTGCTCTTAGCTCACTTCTGCTAAATTCCAGATATAGCATTGCTGGAGGGTTTAGGCTTACAATGAACAGCCTTATTGATTTCTTTATTCTTTCCTTCCTTCTCTATCTCTGTGCTTAAGCAGGCAGTGTGGAGAGACTCACACTGATCGTATTTCTCTGCTCAATGTCTCAACTTAAGACCATTCAAACCAATCTCTTCCACAAGCAAGCAGCATAAAACCTAAGCATTGAGGGTTATAATTTATATCTCAGCCTTGAGCATAGGACTAACCCCCATAAAATTTTTATTATAACTCTCAGCCAATTCGATAGCATAAAACCTCCTTTTTCATTGCTCAGTGCACCATCTGAATCCCAGAAATCTTTGTCAAAAATTACAGTCAATGTTTCACTAGTAGTGTACCCAGACACCATCAATTCAGCTGCAATGCTGGTCTCATTTTACCTTATCAACCTAATGGTTATAGACTAGATTTTCCATGCTTCTGTAGCTATGATTTGGGCATGTGCAAGTTAGCATTAAGTTTAAAAATAGCCCAAAACACACCAATGATAATGTCTTCAAAACTGCTATATGGTGGTTAAACAATGAATAATTATTCCAGTTGAAGGCCAGCATAAAGGCCCCGAAATTGTACTTTTTTTTCTGTTAGGGGGGAAAAAAATACCATTTTTTTTAAATTTACATTCTAAGATAGCATCTTGAAAGTAAAAATTATAATTTGACCAATCAGAGCACAGTTCTATAAGGCGTTGCTATGGTAATTGAATAAATCGCCGTAATTAGCACGTGTGCAAAATAAATGCGCGTGGCAATTATTCCCGTGAGAAAGAAGCAGCTGTTTGTGTTCGTCGACAGTTTGACCAGTTAGAGAACGCTTCAGAGATGTCGGACGGAGGCCAAACTGGAGGAAAAGGAAGATGAAAGAAAGAGCTGAAAGGCTAGTGAAAGCAAGACGGCATATCGCCCCCAGCGTACCGACCAGCAGGGCGTTCTCAATGAGCGTTGAGGTCGAGCTCGAGACCAGCCAAGGTGCTGGTCCTTCTCCTGGGAGCATAGAGTCCGAGATCTCGGCTAGAGAAGGCGCTGGCCCTTCTCCTATGAGTGTTGAGATCGAGATCGAGAGTTCAGAAGGTCTAAGGCTAGGACCAGAGCTTGGGCAGATCCTGCTCTGACTTTTTTGCTAGCAGGGACTAGTTCGGATCCAGACACCCAAGCTGATCCTGCCTGGTCATGGCCTTGGAAGCTGTGACTCCGATTGCGATAGTGAGTTTGATTGTGATAGCGAGTCAGAAGATAACTTTGATGATGAGAAGGCTCAGTCCATCTTTGACGACTTAACTCTCCCTTTGGTGCACCTCAGGATGCTTGCTGTTGTTCTGATGGAGAGCTTCCGAAAGAGACAGGGCATGAATGTCAAAGATGCTGCACTGGAAGCTGGCTCAGTTGTGGGATGGAATGAACGTACGGTAAGAAAATATCGGAAGGATTTCTTTGAGAATAAGGGAGAGATGAGTGACAAGAAACAGGGCAAGTATGACAGACAGACCGTCTATCGTGACGAGGAGGTAAGATGAACAGCCATGCAGTATCTATTATACTATTAACTATCTTTCTTTTACATCAGTTGAATCACAAGGCTGCTGTCTGGGTGAGAGAGAGAGCGTTTGTTCGGGGGAGCCCAAACATGACCTCACAGAGCTTTTGTGCCTGGGTGAACGATCACCTCCTACCCTCAAGCCACCTGCTACTGCTATTCCCAAGACACATTTCCCTTCGGACAGTGGCTCCATCACCTTGGCTTCAGACCTGTCGCACATAAAAAGGGTGTCTACATTGACGGCCATGAGAGGGATGATGTTGTGAAATATAGGAAGGTTCATGTGTATATATCATGCTATTGATATTATTTATAAACCACTAGATTATATACGCTTACTTTTGTATATAATATATATATGAATATTTGAAGGTGATGACACAGAGCCACAAACCACCACCGCTCTGCAGTGATGATCTTCCTCACGTTCGTGACGAGAACGATGACGTGAAGAAGATCCTAGTGGTGTTGTATCCACGATGAGAGTATTTACAACTCCAACGAAGGGTAAACATGATGTGGGGGGAAGAGGATCGACCAGCAATCTTGCCAAAGACAAAAGGGAGTTGCATAATGGTGGCGGATTTTGTCGAAGAGCATAAGGGATACTTATGTCTCAGTGCTCAGCAGCGCAAACAAGTGAAGAGGATCCATCTGGCGATAAAACAGACAGGGAGGGAATTTCTGGAGTATGGTGCTGAGCGTGAGGGATACTGGACGGGTGAGCACTTCATGGCACAGATGAAGGCAGCGTGTGACATAGCAAGCTATAAGTATCCCCAGAGCACACACATTGTCGTCTTTATTCTGGATCAGAGCAGTTCCCACCAAAAAATATGACGAGAAGGCACTGATCACAAGAAACATCCTTGTGAAAGATGGAGGACCACGTAGGGTTCAGGATACCATTTGGGCAGGTGCAGTGCAATCCACTGTTTTTCCAGATGGCTCGGCAAAGGAGTTGAGAACCATCTTGAAGGAGAGAGGGCTTGTGAATATTCACCACTTGAAGGCTGATGAAGTGCATGAAATCCTTTCCTTCCACAATGACTTCTTGGACGAAAAGACTCAAGTGGAACACTATGTACACAGCAGGGGTCACAAGTGCTTCTTTCTGCCCAAGTTTCACTGCGAACTTAACCCTATTGAACGGGTCTGGGGAAAGTCGAAGCAGTACTGCCGAGCATACACTAATTTCACCTTGGTGAACTCAGGGAAATACTCATCCCAGCTTTTGACACAGTATCAACTGATCTGATCCGTAAATACTTCCGAAAGGCCAGGGAATACGAACGAGCATACCTAGATGGGGAAAAGGCAGGAAAAGAAGTAGAAGGTGCAGTGAAACTATACAAATCACATTGACGCATATTTAATGAAAGTGTATAATCCCCTCTCCCACCCCCGCAACTTCAAATGCATGTATCTCCCTTAATATTTATCTAATTAAAATTCTACAACAGCCATTTTGTAGCTCTTGTTCTTGTGCATTTTTTATTATTTTTTGGGCAATTTTATCTTGCACTGTGTAGGCACTCACTCTATTTAGAGTGAGGATGTCATATTTATAGTTTGATTAAATATCTCGCTCAAACATCATAAAAAATGCACAGCAGCCACTTTGTTTGCACCGAGTGTTATATATACCCTTGTAAGGAATTTGGGTACACCACATGCTAAGATTAGCCTGTCAACTCGATTGAGTGATTTTGAAGGCCTAATAGCGAGTTTTTTGGTCTGCGGATGTGGTTAACACTATGCTTAAAGTGGGCGTGGCATTTTGTTTACTGATGGTTCATATACATACTGTCCAAAACTGGAAGACTACAAATGTTCTTATAGGAGTTATGCACCATTATGTAATATGTTCAATTGGGAGCCTTTATGCTGGCAAGCACTTATACTTACACAATAACTGGATGCGCATTGAGACACACTAGCTACCAAGAGAGTCTCAATGCGCGTCCAGTCACGACGTCGCGTCCACACTGACATGACAATAAACCAAACGCGCATAAAAACCATTCCAAGAAAACTGCACCCACGTCAAGTGAGTAGTCGCCTTTGCACAATGGATACGTTGGATTTCTTCTGTTATGGACGAGATACCTACAGACGCGAAGGAAGCATCTGCTGCAGAGGAGAAGAAGGATTTATAAATAGAAAAAGGCAATACAGTAGACGGATGGCGCTCCATGAACTCCATAAAAGAAGGCTGCAGCGGTAAAATTTTCGAAGTCTATTTTAGCTATAATAGTATTTAGCTTGATCTTTGCCTGCTATAGGTCCTTTGATTGTGGCAATGATATTTGGCTACCAGCATCCATCTGTGCGCCAGGTTTGGTGCAAGCCACGCAGTAAGCACTGGTGGGAATCAGCTACAACTTCATAAATGATTCTGTTTCTTTGTACTCCGTCGAGTAGCTCCTGGACACTGGCATGGCTCCACACACTGATCAGCGCTCTTGTTTCTTCATAGTTTCAGCCTGCAGCCATATCGCCAGCATGGTTTATCTTTTAATGCGCACTCGCGTAATTAATTTTACGCTTGGATTTGTTGCTCTGGCTCGACTCAAACCACCTATCGAGGTGGACTGGACCTAATGCGCGTTAGGTCCAAGAAATCTAATTCGCATTCAGTGTGGACGCAACGAACGCGCATTCGTTGAGATCTAACGCGCATTCAGTGTGCAGTGTGGACAGGCCTTTATTTCTAATATTATACTGTTTATATGCATATATATTTATGAGAACTGAGGAAAAGATCAAGAGCACTCCGTCACCTTCAAGAGCATATGTGGCCTTGACAAATGGCTCCATGCCATTGACTGTCATTGCTAACTCCATTTTCAGCTTTTGGCACTGGGAAGGATTGTTGAGTACATCTTGGTCGTAGCAGCATGTCATTCTGTATTCACTCTCAAAAATTCAGACACATCACCAAATCTGTTGTGCATCTGATGAATCACTTCGAAGCGACTCCACCATCTTGTTGCAGAATACGAATGAGAGGAAAAACCCGTCCTAAACCTCCAAGCCAATCTCACCTTCGGACTGTAGGAAAACAAGCTTATCCAGTGCTTCGTGAACTAATCCAAGATGGGTGTGTTCATGTTTTCCCCAACACGATCAAGTATATGAGAGTAACATCCAATAATTATTGATCATGGAGTTGTAGAGAACGGAAACAGTCCTCATAGCCACATTGTTGACTGAAGCCCGATCTCGCCTGAATGCTATATACCACATGGTTTGCTGGAATAGAGAGCTCAATATAAAGAGTAGCTATGAGTTGGCGTGCAACCTCATCGCCTGTCATCAATTTTGCAACCAACATTAGGCGGCAAACCTGTTGTTTAATTTGCCAGTCATCATCCACATACCTCAGCACAACCACCATTGCTTCACAGACGTGCGCAGTACCATCGAAAATCACAGCCACCGACTTTCTTTCGGTTGCTCGTTTGATATCCTGTACTTAATGAAAGGTATTAACTGCTTTAACTTGGACGAATCACACAGTGATAATGCATGCTCCTCGAAGATATCTCGGAAACTGTCAACCTTCGAAAGTGGAGACCCAGCTTTCAAAAAATCTGTTACTACCTTTACTCTATAAATTCGTGTATTTTCAGACAAATTCTCACCTACTGGGTGGTGTTTTGAGCTGTGCTAGGAGAGCTTTGGATATGTCTATTTGTTGCTTTTCATTAGTCTTCAAGCGTTCTTTCCCCTTCTGATGTTTAACAGATTTTATGTGAAGCTTGATGACTTGTGACTTGACCGAAAGCTGCTCTCTGCAAGATGAACAAAACAGTGTTCCAGTGGTCACAGTTAGAGGCTCTCCAGGGTGCTCCTTCACACGGTCATAGGGAGTAATAGATTTTGGAGCAAATGCAGAATTCCTGCCTTTCTTACTCCGCTTCATACCCACAGGAGGGTTTGACTGGACTTTTCATTTTCTTGCCAAATCTGAAGCTTTTGGTGCTTTGACCATGTCCAGCAGTGATACAACTTCTGATTGAGCTTTATCTTCATTGTGATCAGACAGCTGATCTTCAGAGTCACTGCTAGCAAGCACTTGGATAGAGTTACCATCAGCCAGTTCAGGAACACTAGATCTAGTGTCACTCTGAGGAATGCAGCTACTGCTACTACCACTAAGTCTAGCACTTGAGTTACTGGTATCCATTGAAACCAAGTGGTCAACAGATTTGTGAGCTGTAATTTTGAACTAAACTTCCTGTAAATAGAGATGTGTACAGTGCTACAAATCTAAAGAATAGATAATTAGAGTTTAGCTCCGTAAAGCAAGTTTTTATAAGTTAAGAGAACAAATTTTGCAAGAATATCGGGATACATGTTCTCTACCTCCCTACCAAGTTATAAGCATTTAATGCCTGTAGTTTTTGAATAATGACGATTAATGAGGTAAATTTTGCCACAATTATATGTTGGGAACGCTTTAAGCTGAAATTTACAAACTAATGGGAGTTAAAAACCTAAACTTGTTCTGCAGGTGTTCAAGCATATCTATTTTACTTATATCATGCAAAACATTTTGTTGTTTTCTTCCTGTGTGAAGCTTTTCAAAGGTCATTATTGTGGGCATATTTATGGGTGTGGTTATGGGTTGGGCTTGAATAGATGTAGTTTGTCAGCTGGGTATGTTTGACACATTTTAAAGTCTTAGCATTTGTAGTGCCCTTTGATACCACTCCAGATTGTATTTTGCCAACAAAGGAGGTGTCTGACACACTGACTGGTTGACTGACTGGTTGAATAGCTAACACACTGACTGGTTTGATGACTTACTCACTGACTGTGGTTAGATGACTGACTCACTGACTGACTGGATGACTGACACGCTGACTGGCTGTTTTGAGTTCTTGGGTCTTGTGAATGGAATGCTCAGTCATTAAAAAAAAAATTGCTCCTGGATTTATACAAATTCTCTGTCTGTCCATAAGTGTTTGGGAGGTATTGGCCAACATTATTGAGGATGTCTTGGCAATTTGGTCATGCTTGCCAGCCTAGTTTGTAATTTGCCTGAAAATGCAACCCTCTCCCCAGTAATAACTAAGCCCTCCTTTCACTGGCAGATTTACGGAGGACTTTTTACAAAAAATGACTTTTTTTTTATAGAGGACCATATGAAGAGAAGTACCCAATAACTATATATCAGATGATAGCTAATGCATGAAGGGACGTTATAGTAAATTTTTGTTGCTTAGCAGCAAACCACAGAAATGTGAATATTGTTATAAGAGACAGGAAGTAAAATAAAAGGGTTTATATCGGGTTTATATCATCTCAATTTCATATTATACATGAAACCAATTATACATGAAACCAGCAATGTTAGCCGGTCAACTTTTGGTGAAAGCAACAACAACTGTTTGTCAACAACAATTTTTTGGTTGATTATAACAAACCACAAAGATGTGAATATCATTATAAGTTTAAAAAAGGCTATTTCAGCTCGGTTCATACACATGAAATCAGCAATGTTAGCTAGTCAAATTTTGGTCAACAACAACTATTTGTCAACAACAATTTTTGGTCAATTATAACAAACTACAAAGATGTGAATATCATTATAACAAAGAGGAAGTAAGGACTAGGGCCCATAGTACTGAAAAATAAATAAAAGTATGTGCAAAGTGTGCATAACATACCTTCACAATGCTAAATTATAAATAAATATAGATAAAAAATAAACGGGCAGTGCATGGCACTGTGACAGTCTGCATGTTCATGTTCAGCATAACTCAGACAAACACATAGTGCTACACTATAAAAAAATTATAATAATAACCTCTCCTCCTCCCCTGTCTTCTCCTCCTCCCCTGTCTTCTCCTCCTCCCCTGTCTTCTCCTCTGCTGCTTACTCATCCTCCTCCAGGTCCATGAGTGAAACTACCTTCCCAGGAAAAATAGTTATTATTATGCTAGTTACTAGGCCTTACTTTACAACTCTTATCTATTCTTACCTTGGGGGAAGTCTTCATGATCATCGCTATCTTCTGAAGCTTCCCTTGGCAGAGTAGGGCGACCTATACTTTCTTCATGGTCGGTGCCAACAGCTTCTCAGCAAGGGAGGCTCCATAGGGGGGGCAGGCGCCCCCCCCAATGATCTTGTGGCCTGTCAATGCATGCTACAATTATACTGCCTGTAAACTCCAGACCACATGTTAACCTGCCAAAACCACCTGCTAAAACCACATTATGATTGAACTTGCTCAAATTATTAAACCCACATGTGCAAATAAGCAGCTGGAGATGAAGAGAAAGGAAACTCTAAGAAGTCAACAGAAATGTGGCCAAAGAAGAAGAAAACTTCACAAAAAGAAGGGATGCCTGGTGTATCTGGGAATTACAAGAACATAACTTTGAAGTTCTTTCAGAACCAGAGTCTGTCGATAAGGAACAGGTATGTAATGAGCTCGAATGTCTGGAAGAGATAGGGGAAGAAAGTATTTCTGTTGGTGACAATGAATCTGTTACTGTCAATGAAGAATGCATGAATCAATGCTTGTATATACTGAGGAAAAAACTGCTTCAAAAGGAAAGGAGGCATTATCTCTATTTGCTAAGAATGATCGCAAATTTTTCGCTACATGGTATGACAAACATGAATGGCTCACTCTATGTACTACGAAGAAGAAAGTATTTTGTGTCTACTGCAAATATGCACACAAACATGACCTACTTACATTTTCGACAAAAGGTGAGGAAGCGTTTACAATTAAAGGATTTGATAATTATAAAAAGGCTACTCAAAAATTTCGTACCCATGAGAATTCAGATATGCATCTTGAAATGAAGTTGAAATGGAATGCTCTTGCCAATCCATCAATTGCTACTCAGCTCAACACTCAAATTGCTAGAGCTCAACTGTCTCGACGTATTGGGCTCTTGAAACAACTTGAGGCTATGAAATATCTTCTCAGGCAAGGCATAGCATTGCGTGGACATTCTGAAGAAGAGGGAAATCTACCTCAATTATTAAGCATGTGGTCAAGTGATAATAATGACATCAAAAACTGGGTCAAGCAAGGGAAGTATTTATCACATGACATTGTTAATTAAATGATAAGTCTGATGGGGCAAAAAGTATTACGACAAATTTTAGCAAGAATCATGAGTAGTGTTCCTAGTTGGTATGCTGTGATTGCTATTGAGGCTACTGACATTACTTTTAAAGAACAGTTTAACTTGTCTATAAGGTATGTCGATGATGATTATATGGCGCATGAAGATTCAGTTGGTTTATTCAATCTTCCCAACACTAAAGCTGAAACTTTATTTGTTGTATTGAAAGATATGCTTATGCGATGTGCTTTGCCTTTGTCATTATGTCGTGGTCAAGCATACGACGGAGCTGCTGCAATGCAAGGGAAAAGAAAAGGCTTAGTACCTTGTTCAGAAAAGAAGGCCCAGCTGCATTGTCTGTCCATTGTCTGGCTCACTCCCTGAATCTCTGCCTGCAAGATGCAGGGAGGCAGATACAGCTACTATTGATCTTATTAGAGAAATAGTGAAGTTAATAAATCACTCTAAAAGAAGGCATCTCTTTTCTAAGAAATTGTAGACTGCAGAAGGTGGCATTAAGGTGCTGTGTCCAACTCGATGGACAGTGAGAACTGGTGCCATTGGTGCTGAATCAGTATGGTGTTATTATGGAAACCATGGAAGAAGTCCATCAAACAACCCATGATGATTATGGATTGAAAGCAGCTGGAATACTTGCTGCTTTGGAAAAATTGAAATTTTATTTGGTTTAGATGGGTCACGTTCTTTTCAGTGCTGCTGAAGAAACTTCTAAAGTCTTACAAGCCAAGGATCTAAGCATTCAAGAGGCAATGTCAGCAGTTAATGTAACACAAGATTTTTACAAGCGCCAGAGGAAAGATGTAAAGTTTGAAAGGCTGTTGTTGATCAGGCTCATTCATTGGAAATTGGGGACCCTAAACTGCCTAGGTATAAAAGGTTACCAGCAAGATTCGATAGCAGTCAACCTCATCAGTTTGATGCACCCAAAGTTTACTTTCGTAAAATTTATTATGAAGCTTGTGATATCCTTATCCAAGAACTGGATGATCGATTTAAGCAAGTGCATTTAATGAACCCCATGATTGCAATGGAATCACTTCTTATTAAGGAGAAGTTTATGAAAGTGAGCTTGAAGTCATTCAATAATCTGTTTTTAAGAATGACCTTGACTTTGATCGACTGAAGAAGCATCTGGGAGTTCTAGTTGATGTTATCAACCAGGCCTTACCAGAAAGAAGAAAGTAACTAGCATTCGAACAATATGTGAAGCTATGAGTACACTTGCATATCGATCAATGTTTTCAGAAGCTAATGAGACATTACTACAGCTACATGGTAATAGAAAACTCTGCCATTCATGATGCAGGTTGTTAGTGAAACCATAATATATAACTTACAGAGTACTTCTGAATTTTGTGTGGTGAAAAAAATTTAAATCAGAGATGTGTTATTCTATACACCAAAAAAACAAAGCAATATTAGACACTTGCAAATAATCTTGAGTGCCATTCCATTGACAAGACATTCAATAGAAGCTATCCATCAAGCAATAATTGCTTCCCTCTTCTTACAATCCTGGATCTAGCCCTGCATGTATTAAAACTCATTCTAATATACACACTTACTACATATATGGTTGTTTATAGGTGAAAGAAACCAATGGATGAGGTTCCACATTTGGCAAATGGTATAACTTCTTAACCAAGTTATACTGCCACAACACAATTAATCACAGGTAGAGACTATCGACCTCTAGTCTGAGAGTATATTTTCATCGCATTAAATTTCACATGAAACCATGCGATAATATTTCAGTATTTCAGCATTGTACTTTATGCATTCTCATAGGCAGTGTAATGTGTAGTGAATCTGCTATGAGCTTCAGACACTTACCACTAGGTTTGTACAACACTTTCTCACTGATGTTTGTAAAGTATGTTTCTAGAATAAAGCTTCATATTGTTTGCCTAGTATGAACGATGAGATAAAAATTGTTGGGTAATTTATGAGTCAAGATGCATGCAGCACAGAAGATGGCTGACAATACTGTGCCACTTCTAAGATTTTTTCCCTTTCAATCATGACCCTCTTCTTTTTCTTTGTATCTGCATTTAAAGAGGAAAACAGCAGCTAGGCTAGACTACGTGCTTAAGGTATTTCCAACTTATTCTTTTTTGTTGTTGTTGTTGGAGAGAAACAACAACACCAATACAGTGAACATAGTTTTGAAAAGTGTTTGTGGGGCTGGGAGGTGAAATTAGACCAATAGCAGCTACTAAATTGCAGTTGGAAATTATTCAAGTAGATTTGATTTAGGAGCTAGCTTATCAAGTTAGCTACTGAGTTAGCCTCAGACACAATCCAACAACACACCAGTATCTGTAATTGCTCTGATTATCTCAATATGCAGGTGTGTGCTGTGTATAAATACAGTATTTTTACACAAAACAACCCATAAATAATAATTGCTTGTAAAATAGATAATATAAATTTATCATAAGGAGTTTGTACCATGTAGTATTACAGTCATTTTTTCCTTGAGGCTTTCCTTGAGAAATTATCCTACAAATAAGTGGACATCTAAACCTTAACAGTGTTGTAATCATCTATACTGTTTCTCCAACAATGCTCCTACAGGTGCATAAAGAACATTGTCTAAAGCTTGAACATCGTTCCTTAATTTTTTTGGATGTGTTTCCTCTAACTTGCAGTTGACAATACATTGACCGCTTCCTTCAGTGAAGCAATCACATTTTGCAAGAAGGTAAAGTAATAGTTGAAGTTATCCTTCAAGTATAAATCTGTGGCAGTTAATAAGCCCCACAAACACATTCTAGAGGGCCCTTAGAGTAAGCAAGATTGATGTATTTACTCTTTATGAACATATGCACGCTTTCAAAGGCGGACATTCTTCAGCTGCTGCATTTTATTCTGCTTTTTCAAGTTAGCCTTGATTTATTGTGATGACTATTGCAGAAAACATAGTCTGTCAACAGATTAGTCAGAAAAGGCCTGATGTTGTGGGAGGGTCCGATGGGAGTGAAGTAAATAGCATATGGCTTCACCTGGGAGTATAAGCATGGTGTCATCTTTCACGCACATATATAACAAGAATGCAATTACGAGTGTACTGTAGGGCAACTGTTTCATGAAATTGTTCAAAGGCAATACACTCAAACTTTCAAGACATGATTTTTATAAAAACAGTGTTTAGGATGTTTCCTCTAAATTTGGTTATGTTAATGTAGTCAGACTTAGAAGCTTCTGGTCAGTCGCATTAGTAACTGATTAGTAGATTTACTTATTATTTATTATTTCAGAGTCTATTAACACTTCATTAACACCATGAAAATTATAAATAATTACTATATACATTTTACATTAGAAGTAACAGATAAAGTAACATACCCAAACACGAATAACCAACAAATACAAGCAAACAATCTAAGCCAAAGTGCCCAAAATAGCTGCAGCATTACCCTGTTGGACTTCGATGGCCACACGCTGCAGCAGAAAGGACTGTGACCTCGGCTCCTCCACTGGTCTGTGACCCCATTTGCCAAGGTCATTGAAAAAGGCTGCAGCTGTAAGGTAATTATTTTTCATTTACAATATTGGCAAAGATAAAACGTAGAGAAAAATAAAAGTTGGACACCCTATAGAACACAACAGTTTCAGGCTTTTTTTCTAGGCATTAGGTGGTAACTTCAAGACTTACTTAGAATTGTCACCACAAGTTCATTACATGGAAATGCTATACTGTCTCTCTGTTTGACAACCTTAGCTACTCATAAAATGTGCTGACACAGATGACCAAGTATTGAATTCCTCTTAAAATAACACCACTATGTAATATAAAGGCAGTGGCGTATAAAGGCAGTGGCGTATATAGGAAGATCAATAGGTTAGGGGGGCCCACATTACTAACCTTAATTATTAGAGATGTGGATGATTTTTTTGTGATTATATAATTGGCAATGACTATGTTTTACAATATAAGAATTCAGTATCAAAAAAAATCCAAAATAGTTCCTTCCTCCTTGTGTTCACAGATATAAATTGTTCCGCTTTCTCTCATAAGTCAAGTGAATCAGTTTTTGATTGATGTATATATAATAAAAACGAAGTTATTCAGTGTGCAGTGGGTCATTGAACTTCTCAAGTATGTTTTTATTCTACCTAAAAATGAAAACAACGAATGTTCTGCTGTAGCAGAGGTAACTTGGCAAGTGAAATACAGTTTTAAGAATTTATCAACTTCACCCAACATGCCTTTGTAGATTTCTGATCGATTCATAGCATCTATAATAGTTCGTATGCTTGTTACTAGTCGTTACTAGTCGAACGTGTAGTTTTGATGGCATCAGGAAACATTGAAAGGTGAATCATCAACTGGTCTTGATCAACATCTTTGTTCAAAAATTTCTTTACATCATCTGGTACTATGAATTTTTCACCATTAGCAGGTCTTTCATGACAGAGATCAGCCTGATCAAACCTTCTTTTTACCTCACCAACAACTACTTCAAGAACTTCAAAATATGCATGTCAATGCATATCTCTGGGGGATTGATACATATGAGGGCTTGCTCCATCATCAAATCTTCGTGGACGTTTCCTTCCCCGTGGAAGATCTGGCTCATCAGTCAAAGTGGCAGACATCCAGTAGTGTATTAGTCATCCAACTAGTCAGTGAGTCAGTAAGTCAGTCATCCTACCAGTCAGTATGTCAATCGTCCAACATGTCAATGAGCCAGTCATCAAACCAGTCAGTATGTCAGTCATCCGTCCAGTCAGGATGTCAATCATCCAGCTAGTCAGTGTTCTGTTATCCAACCAGTCAGTAAGTCAGTCATCAAGCCAGTCAGTGTGTCAGTCATCCAGCCACAGTCATCCATCCAGTCAGTGTGTCAGTCATCATTCAGTATCAGATATCCATCCAGTCAAAATGTCAGTCATCCAGCCAGTAAGTTATCCAACTAGCAAAAAGTGTGTCAGTCATTCATCCAGTCAGTATGTCTATCATCCAACCCATCAGTGAGTCAGTCATCGTCCAAGTGCCACGGTTAGATCTGGTCACAAAGCCATCACAACCAGCTAGCCATGCAACCATTGAGCTTGTCTTACCACTTGTTTCCAGGCATTGTCCTTCTCCTTGTATGCTTGAGCAGACCTGAGGGGGCGGAGGGGGGCGTGGCTCCGGTGAACTTGTTCTCCAGTCAGTAAGTCAGTCATCCAGCCAGTCAGTGTGTCAGTCATCCAGCCATTGATGGTGCCAGTCATCCAGCCAGTGAGTGAGGCACTCATCCAACCAGTCAATACGTCAGTCATCCACTCGGTCAGTTTGTCAGTCATCAGTCAGTAGTCAGCCATCTAACCAATCAGTGAGTCAGGCATCCAGCCAGTCAGATTGTTAGTCATTCAGCCAGTCAGTAAATCAGTCATCCAGCCAGTGAGGTGTCAGTCATTTAACTAGTTAGCGAGTCAGTCATTCCATCAGTCAGTGAGTCAGCCATCCAGCCTGCAGTCATCTAGCATGCCAGTTACTGTGTCAGTCATACAAATAGTCAGTGAGTCAATTGTCCAGCCAATCAGTGTGTCAGTCATCCAGCCAGTCAGTGTGTCAGTCATCCAACCAGTCAGTGAGTCAGTCATCCGACCAGTAAATGTCATTTTGCCAAGTTCCTTGAGATAAATTCTACCATCATATAATGCGCATTTGTGTTAGTTTTAGTACAGCCTCCATTAAAATAATTTTTTCATTTATAATTTTTTTACCATTACCCTCATTTCTTAAGGACTGCATGACACAATATAAAATTGGTAACCTCGGGCCATGAATAATGATTCTTAGTACTCAGCCAGTGAGTGTGTCAGTCATCTGACTAGTTAGTGAGTGAGTCATTCCATCAGTCATGAGTCAGTCATCCAGCCTATCAGTGTGTCATCTAGCTAGCCAGTTAGTGTGTCAGTCGTCCAACTAGTCAGTGAGTCAGTCAATCAGCCAATCAGTGTGTCAATCATCCAGCCAGTCACTGTGTCAGTCATCCAGGAAGTCAGTGTGTCAGTCATCTAGCCACCAGTCAGTGTGTCAGTCATCCGACTAGTCAGTGAGTCAGTCATTCAATCACCAGCCAGTAAGTGTGTCAATTATTGAGGAAGTCATTGTGTCAGTCATCCAGGAAGTTAGTCCAACCAATTAGTGTGTCAGTCATCCAACCAATCAGTGAGTTAGGCATGCAGGAAGTAAATGTTGTCTAGACTTCTCTAGATACTCTGGGCTGATGTACATCGTATCTCTATTACACTATGCCTATTTTTAGAGTCTGGTATAGTGCCGAGTCTGGTATAGTACTGATGTTTGTACCAATCTTAGTGTTGTTGTGGCGGGTCAACAAGGTCATGCGGGGTTGCAGGGGCCCACTGGGACTCTTCTACCCACTAATCTGGATGGACTTACAGGACCCATCTGATTACATTGATGGTGTGAGAATTCAGTATTGAAGGGAAGAACTTGCTGGAGTCACCGAACTAAATGAAGATATTGAATTATAGATGAATGTGGATCTGCCAAGCTGCACTGATCAGCCTGGCTGTGGGGACCTGCAGAACCTACTGAGCCTAGACCTAAACCATATTTAAAGAATGATCTATATGCACACCAAAAGCTTGAGTTAGCATTTCTAGCACTCATCTGTGCTAATTTTGCTTTGAAGCAGTTTTCACATATTACAAATTTCAAATTGACAAGGATCATGAAAAATTAAAGAGAGCTAGAATAATGCATGTAGCTATGCATGCAGCTATGTGGGAGTAAAGCACGTTTCCTTGGTATTTAGAGCCAATCAGTATCATTTATCTTGTGTTTTGGTAAACAGGAAGACTTTCAGATAGCCACAGACCATGATGCATGTTTTGGTAAAATCCATATAATTGTACTTACCACCCCTCATTCCTTACACATCTATGTGTGTGGCAGGTGTGAGCAAGTGCATGTCTTAACATTCGCCTAAGCTGCCAGCAGTAATGTGAATTCCTGTACATTACTCTCTAGTCTAGAGGATAAGTCCATAACATTTCTCATCTCAGTGGAGGGGGATATCGATATAAATATTATGGTGAACAGGAAGTGTGTCTGGCACATGCTTAATTGTTATGCTTTACCACATCATATATATCCTAGACTGGAGCCAGCCCCCCCCCCCCCCCCCCCCCCCCCCACACACACACACTCTGGTGTGATGGTCCTCCAAGGCTTTACTCTAGCCATAGCCTATACGAATCCCTTTCCAAAATATGTGGTATGTGGAGCTCCTCATAAAGGGTTCTCCCTCCATTTTTTTTAATTTTTTTAAACAAAAACTTGTGGTTACCACTTTATATCCCCATATATTCTGCAAACTTCGTGGTATAGACTTAATATATAGCTTAAAAGATAGATCTCTCTGTGTGCTCTCTTTTGATAGACTAAAATATTTTTCATAAGTATAACAATAGCAAAGTCACTGGAGTAAAGTGGGGGGAACCCCAAAACCTGAATGCCTATTTTGCCACATAAATATATCCAGATTACCAAGTGCTACAGAGTTGAAATTAGCTATAAGAAGGCTTACTCTATTCAATGAGTGGTTTAATTTGGCACTAAAACGTAAGTATGGTATCAAACATCCACTTGCAAAATGAATTTCGTTAAAATTCCATAAAATTCATTTTCCAACCGCACGCTTGACCACACACTTACGTTTTAGTGTCTAATGAAACCACTCACTGCATAGAGGAAGGCCACTGGTACTAATTTCAAATCTCTAACACTAGGCAATCTGGAGATATTTATGTGGAAAAATCAGGCATTCAGGTTTTGAGGTTCTCCCCACTTTAGCTCCAGTAACTTGGCTCTAGTTATATCTATAAATAGTATCAAAAGAGAGCACACAGAGAGCCATATCTTTTGAGCTATATATCAAGTCCATATCAAGTCCATATCATGAAGTTTGCAGAATCTATGGAGCTATAAAGTGGTAACCACACGTTTTTAAACACTTTCTAATAAAATGGAAATGTCCCCCCTAAGGGGATCCTAAACCATTGGAGTGGAGCTCCAAATCATAACCACAAGATTTAAGTCTCCCTGACTTCAGCTAATCGTACATACTGGAAATAGAGGTCTCTGAGGTGCGATATTTAGTCTTTTCCAAGCCTCCACTTCACTATCACCCCAGTCACACCTACTTCTCCATGGCTGTCACCAATCCAAGTAGTGCAAAGGATCGGTGTTGCTCAACTTTAGTTCCTGTAGGACACTACTAGTTGATCTACTAGTATACCATGTGAGCGATCGGGAAACAAGAAGTGTTTCTGGGTCGACATATACCACTGCATGCTATACATTGTGACAGGTGGTTACATTAAGTTTTATCACGTTTGCACTCTGATTGCTGTATACCTTATAGATGGTCTTACTCAAGACAGAGGAGGTCCTGTGAGAGCAATTTTGTTATCCACGTAAGCTTCCCCTCGGGACAGAAAAGGGGAGGGGAATGGTGGAGTTTACTAGTCATGAGCTGACTCAAATTGTCCTTTCCTCTAAGTCAGTAATATTTTTCATTCTATAATAATAGATCTATTTGTTGTGTTTGTGCTAATATTATTTGTTGTCATCTTTGCTATTTGCTCATCGACCTGTTCCTGTGATAGTTTACTGGCATTTCCTGGTCTTGTCGTACTTAGAACTTTCATGTTCCAGTTAATTGGTTATCTAACCAGTATATACTATAGGAGGACAAATTAATACTGTTAAGCATCATTACATACACCCACAAGCACTTAATTGGTACAATTACTCTCAGCTGACATCATACGCTTTAAGATTTATTCTTTTAATGGCTGAAGTATTTCAGTTGAAATGTTGACTTCAAAAACCAAAAAAGCATAAATCTTAAAGTAAAAACCAATTAATTATTACTCAACCGCATGGTTAAAAGACAGCATGTGTTAACTAGGGTTAAGAAGCCCCCCAAAGACAATAATTATAATATAGTGGAGTTATTTCTCTCCTCACAAGTGCACACTAGAGCTAGGTCCAGGGAAGGGGGCTAAGGAAGCTGAAGCCACGATCGGGTAATTTTCATTAGCATGTCGGATATGGAGTCAGTTATTGATATAATTATACTAGGACAGGGTATGAAGGTATTTTGATAATGTTGCAACAATAACCTGCACATCTGCTGAGCTGGACAGGATACAGGAGGTAGTTTGTTACATACTGGTAGGTAAACCTATAGCTTGTCTGTGCTGGAATCTGATAGCCCGAGACCTGCCAAGGTAACTGTGATTTTGCTATAGCTAAGTCGTGTGAGCAGTCAACATGTTTCCAAAGTGGATCACCCAACACTTTTTAGTCAAGTTTTTTTTGGTTCAGCTGATTCAACCCCTTCACATGTCTCTGACCAACAGTTCTTGCAATTTAAAGCATAGCATTTCACTTTCTATATATATATATACTGTATATATTTTTTCACTCGCATAACTCGCATAACTTGCACACAAGAGCATAAAAAGTAGTCCCTGTTACTGCAGTAGTGACTGTCAGCTTTACTCTCCATGGCTAGAGTGTGCTTGGGTTGCAATGTTAGGGTAAAAGTTCATAAATCTCTTGAATATGGATATGGTGAAATCTTAGAAGCAACACTATGCAATACAACAGCATGCAATAGGGTGCAAAGTCTAGGCACATTTTTTATGTATGGGTTACGTTTAACCCTTTCACTGGTAACTGTATTTCAAAATCAAAATAAACACAACCTATGTGAAGATATGCCTTGCTATCTCAGCAATACCTCAGAAAAGTCCCTAGCAACCATTCAACATGCATTTGTATTGATCAAGATCGTGGTTAGTATTTGTTGCCATAGAAGCACACCACCAAACCACATTGAGCTGAATCTCATTTCAACTTGGTAATTCTTGTTTTGATGTGTGTTCAAATAATAAGCTACCTTCATATTTTTATCATTATAGGTTACATGAAAAAGAAAAATACAAGATGTACCATGTACCATGAATACTTTAATACCGTAGGCAACAATGTTGAAACAGTGTTCAGGAGAATCTAAGACGAAGTGCCCTTATCAGTGTTTTGAATGTGTCTTCATAATAATGAAAACATATTACTTTACGGGTACAGTGTATATACAAGAATTTGATATTTTGATCAGAATTATGTGTGAATACATATATGCATGTTAATACAAGACAATGACAATGAATCACATGAATATGAACACATGTACAGCACATATAACACAGAGAGAAAATACCTGCAGAAACCAATAAATGAAACAACAATAGATTGGAGCAAAACACAAGGAAACTACAGGGGGTGAAGTCTACCATGGTGTGATGTTTGAAGTCACTCATTGTGACACACAGTGGTAGCTACTGATTTTAAAAAAATGCTCAAAATAACATTTTTTCCCATATCAACTACCCGTGACAAGGAAGCCTTTGCAGTTCATCTCTGCTTACTCACTGCACAGCTAACTATAGCCAAACTCACTGTCAATGCCTTCTTCATCACTAGTACTCTCATCTTCTTAGTTCAAGTGAGAGGGTTAGGCTTGCTCGAAGGTAAGTCAAGCCCGACTACTTTGCCGAGCAATAGCAGAGCTTCAGGGTCAACACTGGCCTGGCCAAAGTGAGACAAGATGCCATCACCTTCTTCATCACTGTTTTACCCCTCAGAGTGTCCAAAATCATCGTCCATAACCCAACAAAGCACATTGTCCCAAGGCTAGCTGACCAGATATCTTGATCGTGGAATTCTGAATGGTCGGTGATTTTCAATATTATTCCCTTAGTTATCAAATGCAAGTAGAGAAAGAATGTAACTATTATTTTTACCTCTATTGGACCCTACAATAAATATATCAGTTAATAACTATTAGCATATATATATGCTTACACTAGTCAATGTGTTAACATGTGCATCACCATGGTGATAGCTACATTTAACATGTACATCCAAATACTGACAGCAGGTGAAGTTCACCTGCTGGACTATGAGTATCATCTTTCAAACATTTATAACTATATGCAATAAGTAAAAGCTAATGAGTCATACTGAATTTTTCAAAAACCACCCCCATATCCTCCACCAAAAAAGTTACAATTGCTGTTACGAGACTCAAGTTTTATTGCAGTTAACTTATGATGCTGGTATTGGCATCAAAATTCAATCTACAAAAAAAAACAGAAGGGAGATACATAATTGCTCTTATAGATACGCACTAAACTCTGATAATCAAATCTAATGTACATTGACTTTATCGTGAAACCACACCCACAGACAATAATTTTGGAACAACAGGGTCAAGTTTTAGGTCCTCAAATGGTCACAGTGACAAGAATGCCAAACCTTAAAACAGTTTCTCTCTGGTAAAGAAAGGCTACATCATTATTACACAACACACTTCAATCTGATGGATATCAGGGATTTTTTAAATGTTTTTGCTCAAGTCATAGTATTATTGCTCTTCACGAAAGTGTGTGTAATCTGGTAAGAACCCCTCAGAACCACTCTATCTGAGGGAGATAGCAAGTTTGCTATCTCTTTACTAGTCACATAACTGAGTTACCATCTCAGACTTTACACCACTCTAGCACTTCTTATCTAATTTACTGCTGTTCTGTGTGGGCACCTCCCCTCTTTTCCTGCAACTTCAAAGCTCTTGAATGTATCAAGTACTTTCCTTAGACTCTAATCACCAGTGGACTTTTGATTATGCCTTCTTCTCTCCTCTCTTCAACTTCCTATTATCTCGAGCAGATATATTCAGGCCAATTCTTTTACTCAATATCCATTTTTCTCCAGACTTCAGCCAATCAGGTGCAAGTCCTTACATACTTTTTCACCATCAGCCACCATTTAATTAATTCCTTTCCCCCACACCTCAGCTCTAGTCTTCTTTTGTTCCCTCTGTCATCACACTTGGAACTCACTCCCAACCTCAATTAGATCCCCTAGACAACCTTTAGATGATCAATTGTAGATCATAACTTTGGTATGTCATACTAGGGAGTTCAATTTTCTGAAAAAGAAGAAAAAAGGGTGGTGTAGGAAGAGGCAAGAGATGGGCTGTGGAAAATATTTTTGCTTCAAGTACATGTGCATACATATGTTCAGAGCAATAAATGGTCTCCGTGTGTATATCCACAAAACTGTTCTCATATATTGCTATTTACTGGAGTAATTACATTCCCAATGCAATATAAGGGTACTTGCAGATGAAGCTGTGTACTTCTGAGGGTGAAACTGGACACTACTATATAAATTTGCTCCACAGTGTGACCATCTGAAACTCCCTCTATGTCGAAGACCCTGGCAAATAACAGAGTTCTTGCATATTGCTTTTATTAGTTCTTCAATCCTTAAGAAAATGAATAGTTAGTTCGTTTCATTAAACAACCAGCAACACAGGAACCTGGTTCATGTACAGCATTGAATGTATGTACAATAAATGTTCGGTCTCAAGAGTACTGACATGAGAGGATCGGAGCTACTCTGTCTGCGAAGACCTGAACCTAATCTTCTGTGACATCGATCTTTAAGGTGAGCATTTGAAACATCTATTTCTCAGCAGACACCTTAGTCCGTGAGAACATTGTCCTCAAACACCTCTTCCTCTTGTGCTTCTAGAAGGCTGTTCTTTCTCAGAGAATATTGGTGGAGGTGAGGTAATGGTATTCCATAACACCAATTGCTCAGTATTACCAGAGGTTGTTTAACACCGGTGATATTGCATCTAAAAAACTGCTATGTACACTCACCTTTCACCACCATTATGGTCATAAACTTAGCTAAACCTCTTGCTATAATTTTTTCTACTTTGTATATTTAGAACAGTTTAAATTACATTTACAATGCCATGGGTTATGTACAGATAAATTATTGCCTTCATTCGAGCATAAGCATGTCATCACTCGCTACTAATAATTTTGAAGTACTGAGCACATCACGCCTGTTGTTCCAAAACCAAATGTTACGTTTCACTGCATGGCAACACAGCTATTTGGAAGGAAATTCTTCTAAAACATTTGTTATGTTCATATCAACTAGTTTACACTGAAAATATAGATCCCATTGGAACCTAATATCTTCATCTCATTACTACTAGCTGTACGTATGTCTAATGAGCACATACTCAACATAACATAATAGCACAACAATCATAGCACACTAGTGCCTCTCTGACACATGTCTTGCAAACTAACATACTTTAGACCTCTTGTGATATCTCTTTTGTACATTTATTTCCAGGAAATATGTAATGTGCTTCATACATATACTGTTCTTGACAATGCTATAGCTAGTAATGTGGGAAATAATAAAAGGAAGCACTTAAACAGATACTCCCCTTTTGTAATTAGAACATGCTACTATGATGTTTCAGATGAAAATTCATTCAACTGTACTCTCATTGATGCAGACTCAAATCAAAATATTCACTCCAACAGTCTTTGGCCTGACCTCTGGAGTAAGGAAACAGGCAATGTATTCTATTTAGAGTGCACCAAGACAACCATGGAGTAATAAAACTACCAGCGAGGGCTGGTGATGGAGGTGTGAAAATGCATACCTTAGAGAAGAGAAAAAGAAGAAGAGAATGGGCAGCGAACTGAACAGTTGCGAATTATAAAGTAGTGCAACACAGACTTATATAGCTGCTAATGAACTAAAGACATGTTTTCACGAACATGGTGAGAACTCGATCCAAAGTTACGAAACTAACAACCCAAAATACCTCAAAACAGAATTGGAAACATGAAAAGGCCAAAACCCTCTGCTGCTGTTCTTCTGAGGTGGCTTTCTCATATTTCCCCATTATCAGAAAGCTAGCTACAAGGACTTTCCTAGCTGTATCTATGTATCTATGAGGTTATGCCTGATCCTGATAATTATACCTTGTCCCAGTTTGATTTATCAACTATCAATCTATCAATAGTAAATGAAAGGCTCATCCCCTAGTGAAGGTAAAATAACAAAACACCATCAAAACAAACTTCCATCTTCACACCATTTGCTTGCCACCCTATTTTCAAACAGTCTGCTACATTCAAAATCCCCACCTTAATCCTTTGTCACACAAATATGAACACCAAGGTGACCCATCTTCCAGAAAATTTCAGGCCAATTGCCCTAGCTAACTTTATTAGTGCTGGATGCATGTGCCGGATCATATGTTGGATGCATGTACCAAGGTGTGGTTATGTGGCATGTGGTGGATAGCTAGCTATCAAGCTCATGCAAGTCTTAGTGTCTCTTTATTCCTAATGAAGGCTATATGTTATTGCAATGTTATTATGTCAACTGAGAGTTCATTGAGAGGTCATTAGTAGTTTGATTGTTTGTCTTGTCGAAATAGATTATTGATAAATCTCTACAAAAGATCTTCCTGAGATTTATGGGTGCATGGAACATTTATTTTCTGTGCAGTCCATCATCAGCAATGCACAGGATAACAAACTCCTTACCCACCTCAATCAGTTTCAATATTGAATAGTTCATCCATACATCTTTGATATGATGGAATACATGGGTCTACCAATAAGTAAGTATAAGTGCTTACATTCATCATTAACAGCCCATAGGGCTATCTACCAATAAGTGGTACATCCCTTCCTTTAAGATCGAATGCAGGGTCTTCTAAAATGATATTCTGTCTTCACTCCTGTTGATCACCTTTGATCCCAATTGTCGCTCTCCACTCTAGCCGTAGCTTCTCAGTGAAGACAACAAAAGAAAGGTCAGAGGGCAACTTGCCACTACTGGTAGAGCTAAGCTAACTTATGCACTTTGGAATGTAGGTAAACCCAGAGATTGGCATTTACCCTTCTCATTTTACACAAGTGCGGAGGTCACTCTGAGAAATAGCTCCACTGAGATCATATCTCTCTATTCAATCAAATGGTTTGCTGCAAAAGGGAATAGACCTACACATCCATCTCTCCTGCATCACTCCCCTTGCCCATCAGCAGTCTCTCCTGCATCACTCGCCTTGCCCATCAGCAGTCTCTCCTGCATCACAATCTACAAAATTTAATACTGGTACAGCAAACATCATAGATACCCCAATGATCTGATGAGCTGAATAAGTCTGTTTGACCATCAGACCAGGCAAATGCTACAACTTAGTGGGAAGAAAGCACCAAAAAAGTTCAAATGGCTAATGGCACTACCCATAACATCCAGGAAAACTCATTAGCATTCCTGTGTGCCAATATAGTTGGTAGAAACCATCAGACACCTAAGAGACAGCCAGCAAAAGAATATTTGAACAACTCTCCTCTGCCCTGACAGAGATTAACAGCTCACCAGTAGAGGAGAATAACAAGTCTGATTTACAGAACATATAATATATACTCTCAATGAACTCTGAGGTAAAGAAATTACAGCAACCTTTTCAATAATTAACTTGAATTTTACTCTCTTGATGTTTCGACTAGATGCTTTAACCTTCATCAGGAATATTTGGTATTATTATTCCTGAAGAAGTGAAGAAGGCTAGAGCACTAGTTGAAACACCCAGATAGACACATTCAAGTAGGTCACTGTAATATAATGTATAGCACTTTTATTCATGGACCCAAAGTTTTGAGGTTTTCATGGACTTGATCCTTGATGCAAAAATTGTCCCCTCCAATTATTCTATACAATATTAGTAATAACTACTGATGAGGTTCAGTATGTATGGTTGCAGTGGGTGCATTTTGTTGACCTGTGTTTCCTATTGTCTTTTGTGTGTGTGTGTCACCATTATTTTCTGGCCGATGCCTGTAAGTGTTTGCGATAACCTCAAAAATTGTTCCACAAAAGTTCGGTAATCCTAGAAACTTATTAGATTTAGTTTCTTGAAAAATAAGTATCACATGTTCATCCTGAGACTACGCCATAGTTTCTCAGCATACAGGGGTAATAGCAACAGAGCCCAAAAGTTAAATTGAAAACCTGTAAAGCTAGTTAAATCATGGCTGGGCCTTACTAGGTCTGGCCAATGTTGCAATCATATTCCATCCTGCAGTCACTGGGAATGCCTTCTATTTCTGGTTTCACAATAAAGGCAAAACTGGCTTGCCTTACCGGTGTTCAACTCTCACATGATCCACCTGATTGAGGAAAATACATCACTCTCTCTCTTTCTGATTCATTCATGAGGCAAAATGAATTGGCTTTAGACTCGCTACCTGAGAAAGTGTCAGAGTTGCCAACCGTCCCGGAATGGCCGGGACAGTCCCTTGTCCCGGTGTCCCAGGGAATTTGGCATCCCCACTATTTGGTATCCCCATGCCAAATACCCTAGGTTATTTGGCATCCCCGTGCAAAATATCCTAGGGTATTTGGCATCCCCGCGTGGTATCCCTTCAGGGAATTTGGTATCCCCACTTTTACACACACGGCGTCGGATATGGCTTCGTTTACTGAAGAAGAACGTAAATATGACGAAGTGTACCAGTATCTCCACCAAGGAGTTTACCCTGAAGGAGCCCAGAAAGCTGTTTTCTAGTTAGGTAGCGTATTTTAATTTTACTTATAACCACAGACAGGTATATGACGAGGACACCACGTTGAAGGGCACTCTTTCTTGGCAGCATCACAAATAACTGCTAGCCCCCCAGTGCTTGTAGCAAGAGCTACAAAGTACGTGCTAGCTGGCGTCGGGATGGGGATACCAAATACCCTAGGGTATTTGGTGTGGGGATACCATATTCACTGGCATGCCAAATACCCTGTGACACCGGTAGTGTCCTTGTCCCGGAAATGTCCCGGAATTTACAGCTACGCGCACCTTGCGCTTCCCCTCGCTTAGATGGCCACTGCAGTCTCAAGCTTGTTTATTTTAGTCCTTTAACACTCGTAAAGCAACAAAAACAGGACACTTTTTAGCAGAGAAAAACTTCAGATAAACAATTACGGCTCCAGCGAGTGTGCGAAACACCCTTTGACCTTGTTTCGATTGGAGGTGCGGCACTCACGTGAAACTTCTCAAAATGGCAGTGTAGCAGAGGAGAGAATGCCATTTTGACAATAAATGGATCAAAGAATTTCAGGGGATAGGGATAGGCAAGAGTTTCAAAGGTATAAATTAAAAATATATAATGAAATTGATTGACGAAGTAAGTAAGCATTGAATACAGGGTAAATAATAACATCATGGGTACAGTGTGCTGCTTGTGTTCAATGCAATATTAATGTCAGTAGTCTTGCCTTCATTTTAGGTAACTTGTATGCCCGCTGTACTCTGTGTGTATGGTGGCCGTAATGATGTCACATCTCACCTCAAGAGCAAGAAACATAAGGATATGTCAAAGGCTGTGCTATCAACTATTCCAATCAACTCTCTCTTCCAACATCAGAGAAGTGATCAAGTAATCGAAGCAGAGCTCAGGTGGGCTACATTTGTTGCTAAGCACAACATATCCTTTCTGTCTAGTGACCATGCCACCAAGCTTTTCAGCAAGATGTTCCCAGACTCTGAAATTGCTAAGAAATTATCCTGTTCCCACACCAAAACCACCGCCATAGTGAAGAAAGCTCTTGCTCCTTACTTCACACAGAGAGTTATGGAGTCAATGTCAAGTGGTCCATTCTCTTTGATGATTGATGAATCCCATGACAAGAGGGATAAGTTTTGCATAATTCTTTTGAGGCTTCTTGATCCACAGGTAGGTGAAGTACGGACGAGATTCTTGAATATGCCTGTTGTGAACATTGATATAGCTACCAACTTGTTTCAAGCCTTGAAGGAGTCACTGACTAAGAATGGGCTCAGCTTTGACAATGCAGTGTCTTTCATATCTGATACCACCAATGTTATGAAAGGAGTGAGGTCAGGTGTGCAGAAGCTGATTAAGGATGAGATCCCAACTTTGTATGATGTTGGTTGCATCTGCCATTTGGCTGATTTAACAGTCAAAGCTGGTTTGAAGGTACTCCCAGTGAACATTGACCAGCTCTTCATCGACATATTCTAATACTTCCATAGCAGCAAGAGAGCAGCAATTTGTCATCCTATGGTGTTCACTTTTCACCACTGAGCCAGGGGTGATTTTGAAGCATTGCCCCACACATGGCTCAGCTTGCTGAAGTGTGTGAATCGTTACCTCAGGCAGTTTGATGGGTTGAAGTCATTCTTCTTGTCTTGTGAGGAAGCTGAAACAGCTAAGGTCTGTAGCATTCTTTCAAGGCTTGAGAATCCGCTGACGAAACCTCTGTTGTTCTTTTATCTTGCCCTCAATGGATTAATTCAACCGCCTCTTCCAGAAATCTACTACCTCACAGCTGTATGATGAGATGAACCGGTTAGTTAGGTCGAAAAAGCGCATAAAATTAACGGCGAAAGGCGCACGCTAATTAGGGGGCGTGGTCGAAAATTCGCACCGCATATAAAATTAATGTCCCGGAATTAACTTATGGAAAGTTGCCAAGTATGTTAGTGTCCAATAGCAACCCAGAGGGAAACGCCCCTCAGCCAACAGACTGAACCCATGAACTGTGTAGATACTTGTAATTGACTGTTGATTGACCTGTTAACCAGCAGTAGGTCATTATTTTGTGCTAGATCCTTCTGGGTCAGCACATGTTAAACTGAGTATCAAAATAACTGTTCTGTTCTTATACAGAGTGAGCCCTTGCTAGTCGAGTCTGAGTTGCATTCTTATATATTGTTGTATTGGTGAGCTTGTCTTGATGATAGTTGTGTTCATGCTTCTGGCTTGTCGAATTCGATCAATCTCAAGATAGCAGCTAACAGGGTGTCCTAGAGTAAGCACAGTTGAACACAAACAAGCATTCTCACATTAGAAATTCACAAGGTTTATTAGAAGAATATTTCGGTTTAACACCTGAAAGTTTGGGAAAGTCAGCACCTAAGAAAAATATATGTGGAGCAAGATTATGCTAGCTCTTCCAGCTGCACAACTATGCTTTATCCACGTGAAGCCTCCGATACCTTGTCTATACCTCAAAACTTAAAGCGATTGAAGACCAGGTCGACTCACAATGTGATCTTTACTCAACCAGTTACCTACTCCACTGCATATTCTGAATGACTGTCCTACACATCACAAGGTAGATTCACATGGAAGCATTTCAGTATTCTACTGTGCCTAGTAATATGGATACCACCAATACTATCACTAGGTGTGCACCATGGTTAACCTGTTCATCAAATTTCACGAAGATCCATCTGTAAGTTTTGTATAATCCTGCTATATAACAGACAGTCAACAGACAAATAAACTGAGGTGAAAAAATGAATTGATTTATCATGGCACAGAGCCAGTGATAGCCCACAAGAAACTCAACATTTGCCATCGTGCTTCCCCCAAAGAGATACTACTCTCGAAATCAACCATTCCTCACAAGACTCACTCTGAGGAGGAAAAGAAAGGAAAAGGGAATTACTAAGTGAAACAGAGAGCGTGAGGTCAGAAGACAGACTTTGTTACTACAAGATCAGTGCTCTTAACCGCACCAATGTTCTCCTAATTGCAAAATTACACCATCTGCTTGCTATTTCCACCTCTTATTTTAATTGAAAGCAAGTTCTTGGAATGAATTTTTTTCAATGATAGGACCATTATGACTGCTCTCTCTCTCCTCTCTCTCTCCTAATTTTCTATCCACTTCCCCTGCTGAGATAATATAAATATTGTCTGCTGAAATCCGCCAGTTCTTGTCTAGTCTCCATTTTGTCATCAATTCCCGTTCATAATGTGACAAACTAAAATTAGCGAGGTGAAATCATCGGGAAGGCATCGCAGAGTACAGACCCCATCATAACTCTCTCCTTTCCTTTCTAAAACTGCACTTTTTCTATACAATTCCTAGTTCTGGTTGATTGCGCGCGCAGCCACCAGCTGCGGAAGAAACGGCCATGCGCCTCGCTATACCTTGTAAATAATGAGTGCCTGTACGCCGACAGCTTCAGTTAAATCTGTTTCTAATCCTGTACATCTACAATTTAAGTATCAACTTTGAGTTTGTCCAAGAATGGAGGATCGTGAAATATGTCCAGAGGAGGTAGAGCTAAGTGTAGACTCTTCCCTGAAATTCTTCAAGCGGCACCTGTTACATCGTGTACGACCAAATTGGAACGAGAAAGAACTAGATGGGAAGAAATTTACCGCAGGTCACACTAACGAACTTGTGGCAATCTTTCTGAAGGAGAAAGGGCTGGAGAAGTCCAGGGAAGAAGTGGTACTGCTGCGTCGGAATGGAGAAGGCTCTGAGAAGTTAGTAAATCGAGTTGATGAGTTCGAGTTCATGCAAACAATGCATAAAGTTGGATTGGGATGTCGAGTCTATCAACGGTTGAAGAATGGTATGTGCTATGGGTATTCTCCTGGTCGTCAAGTGGGATTCGATGAAGTAAGGGAGGAGAAGATGGGGAAGAAAATTGCCGAAGTGTTGGCAGCACTGCATACAACAACTATTCCAGAGCATTTCCAGAATAGGGAACCACAAGTGTGGGCTAAGGTGAGAGGGTGATGAAGAAAGGCAAGGGACGTAAGAGGGGCTGGATGGGGGAGGGGGGGGGCTCCAAAAGGGTGTGTGTATGGTGCGCTTGAGAATATTGTAATATCGATGACAGATAAGTAGAGGAGAAGAATGGCAAGGATAGGTTGCATGTGATCATATCATTTTTGTTGTTTAATTAAAGGTTGACAAATGGATAAAGGAAGTGCCTCTGCAGTTTAAGGATCCTCATGAGCAAAAGAGGTAATTAAATAAATACAACAATGAATGCAGAATTATTTATGAAGACCATGGATGCTCTAATATAATCCTTGGCTAGCGCATTATTCAACCTGGCTTTTAGTAGTCAAGAGTGTTTGACTAGAACTATGGGTCTATGTCTTGTAATACTGCAATGTGAGTATGCTTTAGTGGAATGGTAACAAATCATCATAATTATCAGCGATTTGTTTACTTACAGGAGAAACTTTGGAATAAGTTCTAATATTTGTCACTATATCATCATGAAAAACTGATACAGATCATAGATAAGACACCTCCTCATTGCACATTCCTGGCATGTCCTCGTGATGAAATGTATACTAAATTCTACACTATCCTTCCCGAATCAATACTCTGTATGCCAGTACTGGATTTAGGCTTCTGCTATGGATAAAGTTACGGCCAGCATGTAGATTGGGTTAGTGCTGTGACTGGCTAATCTGCAATACACACACACACACAAACACACACACAAACAAACATTCACACACAGACACGCACACACACACATACACAAACACACACACACACACACAACACACGCTCCAGTTACCCAGCAAAGAATACTGTTTTGCTTTTAGCTCACTTCTGCTAAATTACGGGGAAGTAAGAGAATCAAACTCTGCTGCTTTTTTGTACTTCTGGAGGGTTTAGGCTTACAATGAACAGCCTTATTGATTTCTTCATTCTTTCCTTCCTTCTCTAACTCTGTGTTTAAACTGGCAATGTAGAGAGAATTATCAATCATGCTGATTCTATTTCTCTGCTCAATGTATCAACTTAAGCACCATTCAAACCAATCTCCCACAAGCAAGCAGCATAAAACCTCAGCCTTGAGCATTATAATTTAAATCTCAGCCTTGAGTATAGGTGACTACTCTTAACCCATACTAACTTACTACCACCACGTATTATAACTCTCAGACAATTCGATAGCATGAAACCTCCTTTTTCATTGCTCCACCATCTGACATCTTTGTCAACAATGTTTCACTAATAGTGTATCTAGACACCATCGATTCAGCTACAATGCTGCTCATTTTACCTTATCAACCTAATGGTTATGGATTAGAGATTTTTCTTGCTTCTGTAGCTATGATTTGGGCATGCGCTGATCTATTAACCCTTTCTCTAGTGACTTTATTTCATAAACACAACCTAGCTATGTGAAGATATGCTTTGCTATCTCAGCAATACTTCATAAAACTCCATAGCAACCATACCTTATGTGATAGCATTTGTATTGGCTAACATTATGGTTAGTGATTCTTGCCACAAAGAAATATACCACAAAACCACATTGAGGTGAATCTTATTGAACTTGTTAATTCTTGTTTTGATGTGTGTTTATCCAGAAAAAATAATAAGCTACCTTCATGCATAAATAATATTTTTATCATATAGTTTATTTTTATCATTATAGGTTTACAAGGAAAAGAAAAATACAATATGTACCATGAATACTCTAATAACATGGGCTATAATGTGAAATAGGTTTCGGAAAGTGCCATATCACGGGAATGAGTGTTTTGAATGTGTCTTCACACCAATGAAAACATATTACTTTAAGTCTGGTGTGTGCCACAATTTGATATTTTGATCTGAATTATAGCATTCCAGAAGTGTGAATAGATATATGCATGCTAGCACAATACATGACCATCACTATAAATCACATGAATCTGAACAGAATATATATAACAGAGAGAAAATACAATGCAGAAACCAATAAATGCAACAAACAACAACAGATTGAAGTAAAACACAAGGAAACTACAGGGTGAAGTCTGTCATGGTTTCGAAAGAGTCCTTCTTTGTGACACATGGAGGTATTGAAAAAAAATTTCGTGCCCATGAACAAGGAAGCTAAAACAGCTTTTGCAGTTCATGCAGCTTACTCACTGCATAGCTAACTATAGCTAAACTGACAGCTAATACCTTCTTCATTGCTAAATACTCTCATCTTCTTCCAAATCGTTATATAGCTCAAATTAGAATGCTAGGCTTGCTTGAAGGTAAGTCGGGCTCGACTAATTTGCCGAGTGATAGCAGAGCTTCAGGGTCAATACTGGTCTGGCCAAGGTAGGAAGAGATACCATCACCTTCTTCATCACTGCTTTCCCCCTCAGAGAGTCCAAAATCATCGTCCAGAACCTGAGAAAGCACAATCCTCCAAGTTTAGATAACCACACATCTTGTTCGTGGTGAAAGAATTCTGAACAGGCTGCATTTTTCAATATTTTCCCCTCAGTTACTGAATGGCTATAGCCTTTATATTCGGTAGACAAGTAGAACAAGAATGTAGCTATTTTGGTATATTAATGAACTCAACGATCGATTTTTATCAATTTTAAAATTCAATTGATAGCTTTTGGCATATATATATACGCTTACACCAGGGAATGAGTTAAGCTAGTTCTAAGTTTAAAAAAAGGCCCGAGACACACCAAAGTTTCTTGACATCTTCAAACTGCTATTGGAGATTACACTGGTGAATTCTAATTATTCCAGTTGAAGGCCAGAGCTCCAAGCTGAAACAAATTTCAAGTTGATTATCGAGAAAGTCATTTATTTTATATAACATGTCAACTGAGAGTTCATTACATAGATATACATCATGTATGTCTGCATATAAACTTATAGCAAATAAATCAATCTATCCAGCACTCCAGGATTGAGTATGATTCTGGTAAGCATTTTTTCCCAGCTGAGTATCTTCCAAAACTAACAGAAAGAGCCTGTAGCTCACCATTCATGAAAGTAGATGCAATCATCCTAAATTAGAAGAAAATTCATCTAACTTCCTCATCCCATCAAAGCATTGTATTGAGAATATAATATTATAACAATTTTATTCCTGATGAAGGCTAGACATCCAGGAAAAATATTGATCGAATAAATTCAAGTTGATTATTGAGTTATATCTAAATTATGTCAACTGAGAGTTTGCTTAGAGAATTTACTGCGCATATACACTAATGTTTAGCACTTCAAGTTCATCTTAAAATATTTTTGTGATTGATGTCCAAGTTGGCACCTCAGGCACTTATGGTAGTCAGTTAATGAAACAACATTGATATTGTATACTCCTCACCTATAGATTCAAATTCCATGACTGCAGCCATGTAGATTGCTTGTTACTCCCGTGTGTAATCATGTTTAACTACACACCTACCACTTCCCATTCCTTGACCTCTGCCACTTTCGGCTCTTCCTTCTCCTCTACCTCCTCATCCATTATCACCTCTTCAAAATCCCTCCTCTTCTTCCTCACCTTCTCCAATAGATTTCAGGAGGGAGTTGGTAGTATTGCTGCTTTCGGGAAAGAAATTGATTGGCTGAAAACTCAAACCAAATCCACCAAATTTGCAATTGTATTCTGCCATAATGATTTAGTCATGGCTAACATTGTCTTTGATGAGCGAACAGGTGAGAATAAGTACTGTAATCTGGAAAAGTTGATGAGAGTATATTTAGGTGTGAAGGTGAGAGAATATATCTACCCATTGCATTAAACCCTCTCCAACACTAATAAAACCAGTGATTAGTTGACATTTCATGCCTGTTTATCCCATCTTATATTTGTGCAAAGCAATGTCAATATTATCTATATTTGGGATTGCATAAGTACTACCTAAATTTCCTATTTCAAAATGGTGGATGACAACAACCAAAAAAAAACACCAAAGCTCACAAGCTCAGCTAAAATTCATATTGGCAGCCTCTTAGCTATCTAAATGGTGGTTTCTAAATGGTGGTTTCACCCAATATCAGCTGTGAATAGACTCCAAGCATTCCTTGTGCTAAGGTCGTAAACTGGCTGACCAAAAAATTGTAGTAACATGAAACTATAGTAGGACTAGCCATCCCAGTACTTTTCTATATTCAATAGCTCTGCCTTAACACAGCATTTAGCACTATTTGTAGCCTTCATCAGCAAACTACCTTCTAAGTATACAAATATATATGTATATATAAACAATGGTCTTGAAGATGAATTTGAAGGGGGTTATTCACACCGAATGCAATCATCAGGGACAATGATTGGATTCGCATGAAACTATAGTAGGATTACCCATTCCCAGTACTTTTCTATAAATATATTTGTATATATAATATTTTCACTTGCATAACTTGCACACGAGAGCATAACAGTATTTAGAAGCAAAAACAGATCTAGCTCCCTGTTACTGCGGTTGTGACTGTCAGCTTTACTCTCCATTGCTAGAGTGTGCTTGGGTTGCAATGTCAGGGTAAAAGTTCACAAATCTCTTGAATAGTTCATAATATACATTGAACATGATTTGTCATGGATATCGTGAACTCTTAGAAGCAACACTATGCGATACAACATCATGCAATTGGATGCAAAGTTTTAGTCACATTTTGTGAACTAGATGTATGGGTTATGTTTAACCTTTTCACTGGTATATAACTTTATTTCAAAAACTAAATAAACACAACCTATGTGAAGATATGCCTTGCAATACTTCGTATAAGTCCCTAGCAACCATTCCACATGTGATAGCATTTGTATTAATCAAGATTGTCGTTAGTGTTTGTTACCACAGAAGCATACCACAAAACCACATTAAGGTGAATCTCATTTCAAATTGGTAATTCTTGTTTTGATGTGTGTTTAGCCAGTAAAAATAATAAGCTACCAATAATATTTTTCCTTATGAAAAGAAAAATATAAGATTATGAATACTTTAATACCATAGGCAACAATGTTAAAACATTGTTCAGGAGACTCTAAACCTTATCACAGGATAGAGTGTTTTGAATGTGTCTTCATAATAATGAAAACATATTACTTTACGGGTACAGTGTACAAGAATTTGATATTTTGATCAGAATTATCAGATGTGTGAATACATATATGCATGTTAATACAAGACAATGACAATGAATCACATGAATATGAACACATGTACAGCGCATATAACACAGAGAGAAAATACCTGCAGAAACCAATAAATGTAGATTGGAGCAAAACACAAGCAAACTACAGGGGGTGAAGTCTACCACGTGTGATATTTGAAGTCCCTCATTGTGACACACAGTGGTACTGATTAAAAAAGCTCAAATTAAATATTTTTTCCATGGGCTACCCACAACAAGGAAGCTAAAACAGCCTTTGCAGTTCATCTCTGCTTACTTACTGCACAGCTAAACTCACTGTTAATGCCTTCTTCATCACTAGTACTCTCATCTTCATCCAAATCATCAGCTCGAGTCAGAGAGTTAGGCTTGTTCGAAGGTAAGTCAAGCCCGACTACTTTGCCAAGCAATAGCAGAGCCTTAGGGTCAACACTGGTCCAGCCAAGTTAGACCAGATACTGTCACCTTCTTCATCACTGCTTTACCCTTCAGACAGTCCAAAATCATCGTCCAGAACCCGAGAAAGCACATCATCCCAAGGTTAGTCGACCAGCCATCTTGATCACGGTGAAATAACTGCTCGAATTCAGAACTGTCAGTGTCTTTCAATATTGTTCTTAGTCACTGAATGTCTATACTCTATAGCCTTTATATTCGGTACGCAAGCAGAGAAAGAATGTAGCTATTTTTTTAACCTATATTGGACCCTACGTTTGATTTTTTATCGATTTTTTAAATTCAATCAATAGCTTTTGGCATATACATATATATGCTTACACCAGTCTATGGTTTAACATGTGCATCACCATGGTAACAGGATATGGGTTACATTTAACATGTGTATCCAAATGCTGACAGGTAAGGTTCACCTGCTGGACTTTGAGTATGGTGGTCCTAACTTTCTCGCCTTCGACATTGCTGACCATTTCTGTGCATTTGCAGGTGAATATTGGTGGGGCTTCTTATCCTATATATTAGAATCAGAGAAAGGGTGGCTCCTTAAATATGCTGTCTTACTATTACTTGATCAGGTGCAGGTAAGGAAATGAACTACGACTTTTATCCTGACAAAGATTTCCAGAAGAAATGGCTATACCACTACCTCAAGAAGAGAATAGGGATAATGGCTGGTGAGGAAGAATGCAGGGGTTATGTGGAGTGATGATACAGTGTTTTTCAACATGATGATCCTTACCTATGTAGTACTGGGAATGTTTGCTGTTTCTGATGATCCTTACCCTGTCTGTCAACTCCCTTGTCTCATTAATCCTAATACATGTTCAACTCTGAATTTTATACCAGTTAAAACTCCAAATATAATATATCCAAAGTATTATTAAATACAATACTGATATTTAAGAATGTTAGAGTAATAAGTTAACTGAGTTCAGAAATAGCATTTTTGCATCTTTGAAGCATTCTTGCTGTTGGTTTGAAGTCGAAACAAGATTCCTTTGTGCTTACCTGCAATCGAAGCAATGCAGATAAAGTATCCACACTCAAACTATTTCGTACCTTGGTTTAATTAGCCCAATATGACTAAATGTCCTCTCCAAATCTGCATTGACATGGGGAATTATTATCGCTGCTTTAGCTAACCTACTGAGGAGCTGATAATGAAGTTCTCCAGAAACATCTTTGACTTGCCCAACTTGATGCCAGTAGCAATCACTGTCCCTTTGTAGCAACAATTTCAGGAGGGAGCTCAGCAGTGCAGTAGTCAATAAATTCTTCATTAGGCCGACCCTTTTTGTCTTCTTTGATGACTTGTTTAAGGCATGATGCAACAAACAGTACCTGTCTAGCATATCCATACTCTTGGTTGTGAAGAGAAATCCAACTTAAGTTTTTCAAAAAGTCATTATCAACTGGCAGTTTTTTAATAGCATACTTTGCTGCAGCCACCCAAAAATTTCTGCATGTCCCCTTGAACTTTCTGACTTCATTCAACAAGAGATCATTCTCACCAGAGAGAAAGCTTTCTGCTTTTTGACCCACAAATACTTCCTCTAGGGGAAGAAACTGGTCCTCGTCATCTAGATTAAGAGCTGAAATACTAGCATTTTTCACAGAAGAGGGTGGAAAAAAACGTAGCAAAATCTTTTTTTTTAAATGACTGGACCTCTTGGTGAAGGAAATGTAATGTGATTGCAATTGCATCGTTTTGTTAAAGGTGTTAACGGGCAATGAATCACTCAGAAACATTAAATATAATTTACAAAGTGGATTCTCAAGACCAGTTTTTATTCTGAGAACAACAGCTCGCTTCTCTTCTGTACTTCTGAAATAAGACAGAAGAGCATCAAACTGTTCTAGTAGTCTTTACACAGACTTCCAAGCTTAGTCACCTCATTTGTGCTGTTAATAAGTAACTTGTCTGGCTTGGTATTGGTGAAAACTTAAGAATTTTCAAACATTTTGGGCTTTTATGGAAGAAATATATACCATGTCATCAAGAATATCGGGCAAGACACTGCATGCAATTAAGGCTACTATATGGCAATTACAGTGAAAGACCATCAAAGAGGGTTGATTAGTTTTTAATTTAGTCATAACAGAATCTCTTTTTCCCAGCATGACATTAGCACCATCAGAGCCCAGTCCCACCAGATTAGCATATTTTATTCTATTGGCACTGAAATTAGAGTCTAGGACCTGGAATAAACTTGCTGCATCAGCCTTCTGCACTGACTCCAACTTTAGGAAAAAGCAACAAACCTTTCCAGTGGTATTGTCAAAGAACCGGATCATAATACCACATTGTTGGTTAACGGTAATGTCAGTGGTTTCATCTGTATGTAAGCTGAAAAACTTAGATTCATCAAGACGGGTTAGTAAATCAGAAAACTACTTCTTCAGTTACTATTTTCACAATAGCCGTGGCTTTAGTCCGGCCACATTTTATAGGATCAGCTACCAAAAATGGAAGGTGATGCTCTGCTAGAAAGAAAGCAAACTAAACATCTGCTGCTATTCAAATGTATGAGGCAAGAGAGCTTGCAGATTCCACACTTTTACTTGCTGAAATATGCACAGCAGTCTGTTCATGTTTTCTCAGGTCTCTGGTGCTGCCATATGCAATGCCAATATCACGATTACATAATTTGCAGAATGCATAACATGAACCCTTTTTTGATAGCTTAGCCCACTTGAACTTATTGGAATAGTCTGGCTTGGACGCAAAAAGATACTTAATCTTAGATGAGAAGCTATGCCTATCAGTATCTTACTGTATCAACATTTTCATTAGTAGAACTGCCTTCTTGTTCAACAATGCTGCTGGTGCTATACTCTGACAGTGACACTGACTGGTTAGAACTTCTACTAGCACTACTCACAATACTTGTCTCCTGAGGTCCCTGCTGATCACTGACAATGTGCTCTGCCATCACTTTGCCCAGGGTTAAAAGTTCTACAGAGCTAACAATAATTATTTTGAACTTTAAACCACCATGAATTTTGAACCCCCAAAGCAGGTCTCCAGTTGCAGTAGGACTATATATAATGCCAGGCAGAGTCAGTGTGATAATAGTACATAAATACAAAGATTATTAAAATACATCCAAAGATACTGTACAAGGTACTGTAGTGTACAAGGTTAGAAAAATACAAATATTTGTATAAAATCTGGCAGCCTAGTACTGTTGGTGTGAGGTAGCTATTGTGAATGTATCTGATGATCCTTACCTTATGTAGCAGTGTGGGTGACCTTTAACCTCACCTGCTGAAACTGTGAATGTATCTGACGATCCTTACCTTAGATAGCAGTATGGATTTCTCAGATAACCTTTAACCTCATCCGCTGATATTTTGAATGTCAATAGTGACTGTTACTATATACATGTAGGTTGAGTAAATGCCTACTGTGACCTTTACACTGTGAGGGGTGCAAACGGCAGTTGCACTCCCTATATTCTATTTCAAATTGGTAACATCCCGCCAAAAAGTAATACTCATACATTAGCTAAAACTCATACTAGGTGGCTCCTTGACGGCTTAAACAGCCGATATTAGCTCCCAAATGATTCCCAAGGTGTCTTGAATCCCTCACTAAGTTAGTAAACCAGCATACACACCACAAAAAATTAATAATGGAAAGTGTGGGAAAGAGCAATGAAATCCACCTCAAAGTTTGTTTCCATGTATATAACTCCTTGCATGATTTGTGTGCAATTGGTCCATTCATTAGTACTATAGGATTCCTAGTGTTCCAATGCACGTCATCAACTCTATTCCGTGGTAGCAGTAGAACCCTTTACCAAGTCCAAAGGAAACCATAGCTTGTCATCTACCAAAATCATCGGCTGTTTAGTTGGTGGAGTTTTCCTGTGCAACTGTTTAGCAAGTCCTTGGAGAAGGCTTTGGCAGTCTCTACAGCAAGAATAACAACAAGATATAGTGTGTGCTGAGTTTTGTGTAGTGGACAACATGGCATACATGGGTAGAGTCACAATTCCATGAAGACATGGCATGTGCTGATTATGTGTTGTCCAACAGCAATAAAGCTCTGAGTAGAACTTTGTTAACCTCTGTGTCCCCTACTATAATATAGCTATAATTATTATACAGATACAGGAAACAAAACAACTTTAAATGAGAGATTTTACACGACTGTTCATCATGTAGACCAATACCAGTTTAACCATTATGTACACTGATACAGAACTTCCACTATAAAGGCTGTGTATATGGTTAAATGGTAAAGGGTCATCTAACTGGTTATGGTCACACGGGTAGTCCTGTTTCCTTTCTTTTTTAACAGGTCAATCTGGTTTTTAAAACATTTCTCTACGGTATGTTTAATTCTCTACAGTATGTTTAATGCCTATGTTGTTATATTGTAATGTTATTAGCTTGCTCCAATGTAGCTAATGAAGATGAGTTGGAGGAGAAGGTTGAGGCTCTATATGAGGAGGTCAACATATTTGCAATGGTGAGTTTTCTTTATGTGTAGTGATTACTTACTGCATCTAGTAGTGCCTACAGCAATAATATCTAATATTCACTTTTCAGTGTGCATAATGTGATAGGTTCATAAAATGAATGTGATGTGTAAATGATTATAAAATGATTGTAATAATATGCAAACAAATTATTTTCCTGCACCCGTCCCCGCAGGCTGTATCTCTCAATGAACTCTCAGTTGACATAATAACATTACAATAAGCTTCGCAATAATCAACTTGAAATTCTTAACTTCATCTCATTATTCGTGATGAAGGCTAGAGCATCTAGTCGAAACGTCAAGAGAATACAATTTGAAGTTGCTTATTGAGAAGGTTATTGTAACTTTTTATCTTTCAGAGTACCCTGTTGCCTGCAGATTGTGGCAGCTTAGTTACATGTGTTGGTTAGAGATTGAGAAGAAGTTGTGACTAGCAATGTTCAAATCTACTCATTATTTTCTTACAGGCTTCTCTCTTGTTCTGGTCTCTGTGGGGATTGATCCAAGCTCATTATTCCCTCATTCCGTTCAACTACATCTTGTAAGTCACAGCCACCAATAATCAGATTCGGTGTTTACATATGACAGACTACACTAGCAGATGTACCCAGCATTGCCCTGGTTAATAAGGAATAATGTAGCTAGATACAGAACCGATAGTTTACGTGTAGCTAGACACAGAATCTGTAGTCTATTTATAGATAGACACAGCACCACCGATGTAGCTAGATACAGAACATATAGTTTATGTATAGCTTGATACAGAACCTATAGTCTAGAGTAGCTAGGTATAGATAGATTTGGTGTAGCTAGATAGAGAACCAATTTGTCTAGGTGTAGCTAGCTAGATACAGAACCTCTAGTCTAGTTGCTGCTAGACCCAGAAACTCTAATCTAGATGTAGCTAGGCACAGAACGCACTATTCTAGGAGTGGAAGATACAGAACCTATAGTCGAGGTTAGTTAGATAGAGAACATATAGTCTAGGTGTAAATACAGAACTCTAGTAGCTAGATACAGAACCATTGTTTAGTATTAAAAAATTTGTGTGCAACCTTTCATGCACATAATAGCTTTCCTCGAAAATAGCTGCCAGCAAGCTTGGAAGAAAGCATCACATAGCCTATGGTTTAAATTTGGTTGAAATCTTCCTTCATCCGAAATTTGAAAGGATTTAGTCGTGCAGTTGATCGGCCATAGGATCCAAATATACAGACATGACTTCTTGCTTTATTAATACAATAATCCAATATGCTTGACAACTCTATGAATACAATCAGTGTTTAGTTTAAAGGCAAGGAATTGAATGCAGTGCAGAGTGTATGGTTATATGCACACATCATTGCATGGCATTCATGTCATAAATATATCTGCGATAGTTATAGCGAGAGTTACAAGTGAGAGTTGCAAGTGAGAGGCTCGAGTATTACTATCTTGACTACGTAAACATGACAACTGAACACGTGATCCAGAGTTCTGTGGCTAACAATAATGATGATGTAATCTAATGATGTAATGAATAATGATGCGATGATAATGATGATAGTTCACTACATTACTCCCCCCCCCCCAAGTGTCTTACGACACGTAAGATGTGAAATATTGGGGAAAGTAGACACGACGTCCCGACCGGGTTGTTTGATATGGTGTGGTGTTCAAGGATGAAGTTTGTGGTTTGGGATGTAGGTTGTCATCATTGATGTGAGCTGGTTTAAGGCAATCAACCGAGACAGTGTCTTTTCGACCATCGGTGAAATATTTTTCAGTACATTTAATTACTCGATAGGGTCTATCATATGGAGGTTAAAGTGGCTTGCGTACAGCATCATGTCGAATAAAAATGTGTGTGGCAGTTGACAGATCATTAGCGATGTTACTGTTCCTTTGGGTAGGATGGGCTAGGTGGGGTCGAATAGTTTGCATGTGCGTTTTGAGTTTGGATATGCAGTCTGAAGGGTCTGGAAGAGAGGTTGTTGGAGAGGGAGTGAAAAATTGTCCAGGGAGACGGAGAGTAATACAACATCTCTGCGGCAGTCGAGGATATGTCTTCCTTGAGAGCAGTTTGAATACCAAGGAGCACGAGCAGAAGGGCATCCATCCATGAGTCAGGGTCGGGTTGTGCTTTCAAGGCAGCCTTCAGTTGTCGATGAAACCGCTTGACCATACCATTGGTTTGTGGGTGGTAAGAGGTAGTTCGAGCGTGTTTGGATCCAAGGAGAGTCATGAGAGTGTCCCACAACCGAGACTCAAACTGACGACCACGATCAGTGACAATGGTGGATGGTACACCAAAGCGAGCGATCCAGCCACTAAGGAAAGCTTGAGCAAACTTCAGCAGTGATGTTAGTGAGGGGAATGGCTTCTGGCCACCTCGTGAAACGGTCAACACAGGTCAGCAGGTAGGTAAATCCTGAAGTGGTCCAACTAGATCTATGTGGATAACGTCAAAACGAGCATCAGGGGTTGGAAAGAGTGAAACTGGGGCGGTGATGTGTCTCTGGATCTTGGCACATTGGCACTATACACAGGTGCGAGTCCATTGGCGAACATCGGCGTTAATACCAGGCCATATGAACCGGGCCATGATGAGTTTCTGGATTGCTCGTATTCCTGGATGGGAAAGACCATGAAGGGAATCAAACACAGTGTGTCACCATGCCAGTGGGACAAGAGGACGTTGTGTGCCTGTAGACGTATCGCAGTAAAGTGGTTTGCTGGAGTTGGCCAATGGGACAGCTTCTACAACCAGTGTGGAAAATTGAAGTGCACGGATCTGTGGGTCAGTTGTCTGTGTCTTGGCCATAGCCGCAAAGTCCACAGCAGGTGTTTGACCAGATAGCAGGGCATTAGTTTCAATCCGTGAAAGGGCATCAGCTACTACATTGTCCGATCCATGTACGTGACGGATGGCGGAGGTGAATTGTGAGATATAGTTGAGCTGACGGGCCTGATGAGGAGAGTGTCGATCGGAGCGAGTGTTCAGTGCGAATGGGGTTTGTGATCTGTGAGTACATGGAAATGTCGTCCTTCTAGGAAATAATAGAAGCATTTGATCACCAAATACACAATACACAGCCAGTAATTTGTCAAAAGTACTATAGCGTGTCTCTGCAGGTGTCATCTTTCTGGAGAAAAAGGAGAGGGGATGCCTGGTACCACTGCTGTACGACTGCTCCCACAGCAGTATCAGATGCATCGGTCATGAGGCATGTTGGGGGGGGCATCAGGTTTGGGGTATGAGAGGAGGGAGGCGTTTGCTATGGCTTCCTTCATGGCATTGAAGGCAGCCAGGATATCTCCATTCCATGTGAGCATCTGAGACTTAGGCTTAGAGGAAATGAGAAGATCACGTCAGGGTCACCAATATAGCGATAGTTAAATAGCGAGAGTTACAAGTGAGAGTTGCAAGTGAGAGGCTCGAGTATTACTATCTTGACTACGTAAACATGACAACTGAACACGTGATCCAGACTTCTGTGGTTAACAGTAATGATGATGTAATCTAATGATGTAATGAATAATGATGCGATGAAATGATTAAGTTTAGATCACTACAGTATCATGACAATTGTATTCCCTTATAGCCATTTCCCTAGGCCCTTCCTTTGCCTTAACCCTAGCCACTCTCTTTGTGATAATCCTAACCACTCCTTTTTCCTGACTCCAACCACTCCCTTTGCTGTAACCCTGGCCACTCCCTTTTCCCAAACCCAAATAACTCCCTTTATACTAATTCCTGCCACTCACTTTGCCCTAACCCTAGCCATTGCTCTAGCCTTACTCTATGGTCCTAAACCTAGGCATTGCCTTGCCCTAGCACCAACCATTACCTAAATTTAACCTTAGCCATTGCCCTGACCCTAATTCTGGCCATAGAGCTGCCTAACCCTAGCCATAGCCGCAAAGTCCACAGCAGGTGTTTGACCAGATAGCAGGGCATTAGTTTCAATCCGTGAAAGGGCATCAGCTACTACATTGTCCGATCCATGTACGTGACGGATGGCGGAGGTGAATTGTGAGATATAGTTGAGCTGACGGGCCTGATGAGGAGAGTGTCGATCGGAGCGAGTGTTCAGTGCGAATGGGGTTTGTGATCTGTGAGTACATGGAAATGTCGGCCTTCTAGGAAATAATAGAAGCATTTGATCACCAAATACACAGCCAGTAATTCCCTGTCAAAAGTACTATAGCGTGTCTCTGCAGGTGTCATCTTTCTGGAGAAAAAGGAGAGGGGATGCCTGGTACCACTGCTGTATGACTGCTCCCACAGCAGTATCAGATGCATCGGTCATGAGGCATGTGGGGGGGGGGGGGCATCAGGTTTGGGGTATGAGAGGAGGGAGGCGTTTGCTATGGCTTCCTTCATGGCATTGAAGGCAGCCAGGATATCTCCATTCCATGTGAGCATCTGAGACTTAGGCTTAGAGGAAATGAGAAGATCACGTCAGGGTCACCAATATAGCGATAGTTAAATAGCGAGTTACAAGTGAGAGTTGCAAGTGAGAGGCTCGAGTATTACTATCTTGACTACGTAAACATGACAACTGAACACGTGATCCAGACTTCTGTGGTTAACAGTAATGATGATGTAATCTAATGATGTAATGAATAATGATGCGATGAAATGATTAAGTTTAGATCACTACAGTATCATGACAATTGTATTCCCTTATAGCCATTTCCCTAGGCCCTTCCTTTGCCTTAACCCTAGCCACTCTCTTTGTGATAATCCTAACCACTCCTTTTTCCTGACTCCAACCACTCCCTTTGCTGTAACCCTGGCCACTCCCTTTTCCCAAACCCAAATAACTCCCTTTATACTAATTCCTGCCACTCACTTTGTCCTAACCCTAGCCATTGCTCTAGCCTTACTCTATGGTCCTAAACCTAGGCATTGTCCTGCCCTAGCACCAACCATTACCTAAATTTAACCTTAGCCATTGCCCTGACCCTAATTCTGGCCATAGAGCTGCCTAACCCTAGCTTTTGGCCTGCCCCTAACCCTAGATATTGCCTTGACCCTAATTTTAGCCATTGCCCTGAACCTAGCCATAGCCATTGTCTTAGCTCTACTATAGGCTATTGCCCTGGACCTAATCCTAACTATAACCCTAGCCTTAAGCGTGGGTTAAGTTAAGTACCAATCCATTTGATTTTGGTTTTGTGATCTGGGTTTAAACCTATTGTGGTCAGAAACAGTACGGACTTGTCATTGTTGGCAATTTTATTCTAGATATATATATCTGCTCTGCGCAGGCATATTTTACATTAGCAACAGCAGCCAACCAGTTATGCAACAGGGTACTATTGCCAAAGAAGTGATGGAGGTTTGAAGTCTCTGATTGCTCTTGTTAATTATGTCATTATTATTATTTTATTTTTATTGATGGTAATTGTTTGCTAATATGTTATTATACAAATATACTGTCTTTCTTTCAGGTATGCCTCGGTGAAGTTTAAGGAATATTTGAGAAGAAAGGCAAGCTTTAGGAATAAGGAAATTCACAGATTCAGTTTAAACTTCTAGTCTATCCCATAACCAACACATTATTGATAACTCATATTTTGTATTATATATATATATATATACTATAGCCAGGATACTTGTTCTAGCCCCATACTCTGTAATAAGGACAGCTACAAAGGTATCCCTTAACTTATATAGTCTTGCATATTTATTGGGTTGTTTTATTTTTCAGGCCATTTTAACATCTGGTGGCAAAAGCTGTGAAAATCCCGGTAGGTTTGAAATACATGTCAGTTCCTTATATGAGGTCTCTAGGTTGTTGGTGTTTGTGTCTTTTGTTATTTTGGTGGGATGGGGTTGGGGTGGGTGGGGGGGGGAGGGGGGGGGGGCGGGGGGGCGAGCGGAATTAAGTGTTTTTTTAATAAAGAAAATATTTAAAAATGATTTCACTTCTCTTACCTCATAAGCAAAAGAAAACTCACTGCTCTGCATTTATAGATTCTTTTTGAAATGATGTGGAACTATAAACACTTCCACGAGCAATGTGCTGACAGCACTGCAATAGGAATTGTTGGGTAGATAAATATCCAATTTTAGCACATCTTTGTTGGAGTATTTTAACAGCTGTTCTAGAATTAGATCTGTCACTTGTTTTGTTTCTATAGGGTACACCTGAGTACGTGCCTTTACCCACGTACTTGTAAGCATAATCATGCTGCTCTGTGCTTGCCTCTAAACTAAATAACACCAAGCCATGCATAATAAGTATATAGTGATTCTCTTCTTCATTCAAGGCTGTTTACTAGTACATGTACATGGTTTAAAAAATGGGTGAGAAAAGAAGTGCATCCATTGTTTGTATTTGGGCAAAGCACAATTGGCTGATAACTTGAAAAACAATACTCAATGGCACTGATAGAATGTTGAATGGTATCAAAACAAAAACTTCGTTTTGTTAACTATTCTATCTAACAAGAGTGCATGCATAGAACTCGCATCCAGCACTTTGTAACCTTCGTTACAGTTCAGATTGGTAGACTGGTTATTGCGGGATCAGCATTAACACAAACTTCTGAAGTAGGTGGAGCTACGACTGCCAATACTTATAGCAACCTATTTTTACAGACCTGTCTGCTGGCTTAATGGTTGTCAAGTAACATAAGAGGTATGCAAAGAGTAAAATTGAGGTGGTCATTTACTCTTCAACTGTCATAAATGACATGTGGTGTATTTGCTTTATGAAATTTGCAGATTGCCTATGACCTGATTTTAAAAAATTTTAATCATCAATTCTACTTTATAGTATGATTTAACAGGACGCATTGTAGTATAATTGGTTTGACAAATATGTAAATATGGTATGTGGCAAGTTCCTCCCCTCTTCCCTCCCTCCCAACCCCCCTCCCCCCCCCCAACCCACCCCAAAAGGCAAGCTTATATAGTGTGAGCTTCCAATTTCTGGCCCCAGGTGCACCAATTATCAGCACACTTACATCACACATAATATCAAAGTTTATGAACATGTTCTGCTATTGTGAAGGAGCTGAACCAGCTTCTTGTTGATCACCAATACAGACAAAACTTTAATTCCTAGCATTGTTGCCGTAATCCCAAGCCTAGATCACATTGCTCTAGGTATTCTCCTACTCCAGGTAGAGCTGCTGGCCTAATACTATACACTGATCTGTAAATTATTAATGTCAAAAGCTTGTATTATTATATGTAGAAGTAGTTAAGAGATATTCCTTACAGATTGCAAACTGTAAGGCTGGGACGAGAAACCTGCTCGATATTAGCATGACGACCATTTCTAGTTTAGCAAGGCCATTATCTGTGATGATTATATTTCCAATTTAGCAAACCTGTTCATACCTAGAGTGTCAAAATTAAACTTCAAAATCCTATAGAAACATAAAGTGCAGAAGCTTTACCTGAGCCCAAGGAAGCTTCTCTATCGTAGGCTGCCGTACTTCTCCCACACCTTTTACTAACACGCTCTCTTTTCCCCCTTCCAATCTCAGTTCTCTTTATTCTGCTGCTTCAGGAGCAAGCGCTGACTTCTCTCTCTCTCCTTTTCTGAATTTCATTTTCTTTATCCATCCCGGAAAAAACAACAGCTAGCAGCTTTGCTGAAAAATATCTATGCACGGAAAAATCCTCTCATATACACAGACCACCATTTTCACATTAATCACACCTCCATAGCTAGACAACGCTGAATCTGTGGGCATCTGGGAGTGCAGTAGCAGCTAGTATTGTAGTTTTTCATCAGTAGACTTCCTTCTTTGGTCCTAGTTCAGACCAGTACAGCTGCTAATACAGCTGTGGTTTGTCACTATAGCTTTCTTGCAGAACTCTAGAGGCAAGAACTGTACTGAAAACAATAACAATGGCTTACGCTAACCTAAGCTGTGTGCACTTGGAAATTAGTAGTTAATCTGATGATTTCTTTCTTTGGATCATGCCTAGTACATGCAGTAGCTATATATAGCAGATTTGTAGCTATAGCTTACTCATACCTATCTCAAGTGCTATTGTATATACTACTGAGTCGTGCTTTGTCTGTTTGAAGCTTCTAGACCGCAAAGGCGATCTTCAAGGTTTAGTTAGTGGCATAGTATTGTGGCGCTGCTTTCCTTGTAGAAACATGGACAGATGGAGAATAGAAGCTTTACCTGAGCTTAAGCAGGTTTCTCAATGGTGGATGATGCCGAGCGCTAGCTAGCAATGAAAGCAATAAAATTAACTACAGTTATGATTGGTTTTGAATACAATAGCCAAGTTTTGTCTGCTGATTAAGATGATGCTGGTTGTAATATTGTCCAAGTATTCATATGTGCCTCCCCACTCTCCTCACAAGCATTATACATTAGGATTGTTAAAGATACAAATATTGTACAAGATAATGTTATTTCTCACACATGCATGCACATACTCACATAGACACACACAACACAACACACACACACACACACACACACCTAAAAGCCAAACTGAGCATTCATGGCAAACTACTAGGTTGGCATGGTGTAAAGAGGCCTGCTTGCTATTGTGGAAAGATTTCCTGTGAAATGATCATTTTACCACAATCTAAAATCTATATTTCTATAAAGATTTCAGATAACTATTTTCAGATTTCAGTACAAACTATATTCATAGCTGTGGCTTCCAGAGTAAACCCACCGAGTATTGAGCTTCCTTATATATAAGCAATTTCTGTTTTATGCGTAAGTAGCACAATTATCGCTTGCCTATGCAGCCAGTTCTTCCTCCAACTAATTTTTTTTCTATAATGATTCCAAATTTAATAAGCCTGATAGGTGTAGTTCTTATTTTTTATAGGTGAGCTTACATTGAATCATACATACATAGCTACATGCATATGAACATATCAAGTTTTCCGTCCACAACTCCCTGTGAGGGCTCGCAATGGTATATTAATATTTCTTACAGATTGCAAACTGGCAAGGGTGGGATGAGAACCTGCTCCTTATGATCATTTCCAGTTTAGCAAGCCAGTTCGAGTCAGAATGAAATTTCAACGTCCATTTTTTAAAGCTATAGAATCACTCCATTCTTTAAAGCTATAGAATCACTCCATTCTTTAAAGCTATAGAATCACTCCATTCTTTAAAGCTATAGAATCACACCATTCTTTAAAGCTATAGAATCACTCCATTCTTTAAAGCTATAGAATCACACCATTCTTTAAGGCTATAGAATCACTCCATTCTTTAAAGCTATAGAATCACTCCATTCTTTAAAGCTATAGAATCACTCCATTCTTTAAAGCTATAGAATAACACCATTCGTTAAAGCTATAGAATCACTCCATTCTTTAAAGCTATAGAATAACACCATTCTTTAAGGCTATAGAATCACTCCATTCTTTAAAGCTATAGAATCACGGAGTGTAGAAGCTTTACCTTAGCCCAAGGAAGCTTCTCCATCACTGGATGCTGTGCTTCTCCCAATGCTTTTACTAACACGCTCTCTTTTCCCCCTTCCAATCTCAGTTCTCTTTATTCTGCTGTTTCAGGAGCAAGCTTTGACTTCTCTCTCTTTCTCTGAATTCTATTTTCCTTATCCATTATAGAAACAAACAGCCAGCTGCTCTGCTGAAAAAATATCTGTGCACGTGCTAGTATGCATGCGCAAGAATCCGCTCATACACACATGACAACTATTTTCAAATTAATCACACTTACATAAGTGAGCATTGGGGAATGCTGTAGCAGTTAGCATTGTATTTTTTCATCAGTAGACTTCTTCTTTGGTCCTAGCCCAGACCAATGCATCTGCTAATACAGCTGTGGTTTGTCGCTATCGCTTTCTTGTAGAACTCTAGAGGCAAGAACTGTACAAAAAAAAGGAAGTTGCATGGCTTAGGCTAACCTAAGTTGTGTGCTTAGAAAGTTAGTAGTTGTATTGATGATTTCTTTCTTTGGATCATGCCCAGTACAATGCAGTAGTTATAACTACAGATAAGGTTTGTAGAGCTACAGCTTTCCCACACCTAACTCAAGTGCTCCATTTTATAAACTGTGTCACAATTTAGTGTCCTTATAGACCCTCAAAGGCAATCTTCAAGGTTTAGTTAAAGGGAGGCGTGCACCAAAAAAAAACTTTTTTTTTGTTGCTGTTATCTGCTCAATAGGAGGTGCTGAGTATGTATAAAAAAAATTTGCTTCTAAAAACAAACCCTTGTTGAGCTAGAGAGCCCTCATTTTGACAGCCCACAGGTCACTTCCTGTTTGGGGGCGTGGCCTCGCGATGATGTCACCAGGAGACTGATTTTGATGGCTGCTACACTGGAAACAGAGGACTCCGTCTCTGTAGCTAGTTCTAGCAGCCTGCATCTCTCATTTTCTTCTTCAGCAATTGAAAGTTCATCTGAACTATCAGTTACAGGCCTAGCTGAAGAGCAGGAAGCAAGTGGAACAGTAGAGCCTTATCTCTATGAACCTTCAGAAGCTGAGGATAGTGGTGTAGGAACTGTTGAAAGTGATGATTCATTACAACACAGACTAGAGAACACTGACTGATAAGGATTTGGCTAGCTCTAGCTAGATTTACTGAATTTACTCCACAGGTGAAACTGTGGTCATTGCCTACTGGTCTTGAGTGTATTTGCTGCCATGTAATTGACAAGATAATGTCCAAGATGCAGGAGGGTGAAAATGTGGTCAGCTGTATCATAGATCATGAGGAATTTGGTCCAGTGTGCCTCAATACATGAGCAGCCTATTTCACTTATTGGCAGCAGTATGGCACTGGTGATGTTCATCACATTCCCATACATGAGTAAGTAGCTATGTTGTCAAATTAACCAACACATCAAACACTATTTTTATTGTTATAGGCACTACAGATTTATTTCATATTGCCAATTAACTAGCTGGTGTTGGGGGTGGCTTGGAAGAAGAGTCAGGGTTGTTCTTCCAAGCTGTGCAGTTACAAAGATTAGACAAACATTTCCATCAGAAAACTACAGTGGATTCAAGTACCCTGATATTTGACTTATGTTGTGAATGGATTGATTTAGATTGATTTAGTAATAGAGCTATGGTAATATTCAATTATAGTTGTACAAGTTAAAGCGACTTCTGCGGTTCTGCACTGCTTCCTTTTTATCAGGCCTTTCATAATCACTGCAAAGAGGTTTAGGCATATCCTCTGCATGAGCATCTTTGCTTCCAACTCCACTCTGATAAACTAACACAGTTTTATCGATGAGGTCATCTACGTATCCTGTAATGAGAAGACAAATCATATACATTACAGAAGTCGCTTTAACTTGTACAATAATAATTGAATATTACCATAGCTCTTGGAAGAACAATCCTGACCCTTCTTCCAAGCCACCCCCAACACCAGCTAGTTAATTGGCAATATGAAATAAATCTGTAGCGCCTATAACAATAAAATTGATGTGTTAGTTAATTTGACAACATAGCTACTTACCATGTAAGGGAATGTGATGAACATCACCAGTGCCATACTGCTGCCGATAAAGGCTGCACATCACTGGCACAGCCTATGGATGTGTTCATAAATAAGCCCTTTAAAGAGAAAATGAAAAAGTTGTGGATAGAAAGTTGTGGATAGAATGGTGTAGGACTTGCAACAGTAGAACATCCCATGGCAATCTCAAGCAGCCCTCAAGACAACAAGCCATTGATTGGGTCTCTGCTGCCTGGGAGTCAATTCCAGGAAATTTGATAGATAGGTTGCTTGAAAGACCCATGTATTGAGGCACACTGGGCCAAATCCCTCATGATCTATGATACAGCTGACCACATTTTCACCCTCCTGCATCTTGGACATTGTCTTGTCAATTACATGGCAGCAAATACACTCAAGACCAGTAGGCATCACCTGGCAATGACCACAGTTTCACCTGTGGAGTAAATTCAGTAAATCTAGCTAGAGCTAGCCAAATCCTTACCAGTCAGTGTTCTCTAGCCTATGTGTTCTCTAGTCTGTGTTGCAATGAATCATCACTTTCAACAGTGCCTACACTACTAAGTCTATCCTCAGCTTCTGAAGGTTCATAGAGATAAGGCTCTACTGTTCCACTTGCTTCCTGCTCTTCAGCTAGGCCTGTATCTGATATTTCAGATGAACTTTCAATTGCTGAAGAAGAAAATGAGAGGTGCAGGTTGCTAGAGCTAGCTACAGAGACATAGTCCTCTGTTTCCTGTGTATCAGCCATCGAAATCAGTCTCCTGGTGACATCATCGCGAGGCCACGCCCAAAACAGGAAGTGACCTGGGGGCTGTCAAAATGAGGCCAAAGAAGGCTCTCTAACTCAACAAGGATTTGTTTTTAGAAGCTAAAAAAAATTATACATACTCAGCACATCCTATTGAGCAGATAGCAGCAACAAAAAAAATTATTATTTTTTCCTGCAAGCCTCCCTTTAATGGCATACTTTTGTGGTGCTTCTTCTCTTCTAGAAACATGAGCAGATGGATTATAAAAGCTTTGGTGGATGGCGTCAAGCGCTAGCTAGCAATGAAGGCAATAAAAAATAAACGGATTAATTTTGAACACAAATAATTTTCAATATGTAGCCAGCTAGATTATCTTAACTAAAGTATGCTAGTAAGGGAATTCATAATAGAGTTGGCGAGAAATAGCCAAGTTTTGTCTGATTCAGGTTGATGGTGGTTCTAATTCCATATTTATTGTCAAGCCTTGACGCATGTGCCTTCCTCGAATGTGCTTCACTCTCTCATTTCAGTTGTTGTGCATTGGGACTGTTAAAGATTGGTAATACAAGGTAACACTCTCTCACACCCACACACACCCACACACCACACACACACACACCCACAGTTCTTCTCTTCACAGTGCATGATGCAGTCATCATTACTTCCAGCATAACAAAGCCAACCTGAGCATTAATGGTAGAAGACTGCTTGTTATTTTGGGAAGGATTCCTGTGAAATAAAAATGTATTCATTCTACCACAGTCTAAAATCTGCTGTGTCCATTAAGATTTCAGATAACTATTTTCAGATATCAGTACTAAAGCAGCAAACCCACTGAGTATTGAATCATGTTAGTTTCTTGTGCTGAAGAGATTATTTTCATCTTAAGCAGCAAAGGTTGGTGTAACTGGTTGCGTTGGTATATATTTTAAGTGGTAAAGGGTGATCAAGTGATCAATCTGGCCAGTGATGTTGAGAAAAGTGCTAGTTTTCAGGTCATACACCAGCTTTTACTGCCAGGCAGTGATCCCATTCACAAATCCATGGCATAGAATGGCTGGATATTTTGGGGGATTTGTAAGTTCTGCTTTCACAAGTTCCAAAAAATATTGCGTCCATGTCTATTGTAAGTGGGTGTAGTCATCAGGTGAGGCACTAGGGTGTATATACCAACACTGTTCATATAAGTGGGTCTAGTCGTCAGGTGAGACACTAGGTGTGTATACCAACACTGTTCATATAAGTGGGTCTAGTCATCAGGTGAGACACTAGGGTATCTATACCAACACTGTTCATATAAGTGGGTCTAGTCGTCAGGTGAGACACTAGGTGTGTATACCAACACTGTTCATATAAGTGGGTCTAGTCATCAGGTGAGACACTAGGTGTATATACCAACACTGTTCATATAAGTGGGTCTAGTCATCAGGTGAGACACTAGGGTGTCTATACCTGTTCATATAAGTGGGTCTAGTCATCAGGTGAGGCACTAGGCGGTCTATACCAACACTGTTCATATAAGTGGGTCTAGTCATCAGGTGAGACACTAGGGTGTGTATACCAACACTGTTCATATAAGTGGGTCTAGTCATCAGGTGAGACACTAGGGTGTGTATACCAACACTGTTCATATAAGTGGGTCTAGTCATCAGGTGAGACACCAGGGTGTCAACACTGTTCATATAAGTGGGTCTAGTCATCAGGTGAGACACTAGGGTGTCTATACCTGTTCATATAAGTGGGTCTAGTCATCAGGTGAGGCACTAGGCGGTCTATACCAACACTGTTCATATAAGTGGGTCTAGTCATCAGGTGAGGCACTAGGTATCTATACCAACACTGTTCATATAAGTGGGTCTAGTCATCAGGTGAGACACTAGGTATCTATACCAACACTGTTCATATAAGTGGGTCTAGTCATCAGGTGAGACACTAGGTGTGTATACCAACACTGTTCATATAAGTGGGTCTAGTCATCAGGTGAGGCACTAGTGTCTATACCAACACTGTTCATATAAGTGGGTCTAGTCATCAGGTGAGACACTAGGGTGTGTATACCAACACTGTTCATATAAGTGGGTCTAGTCATCAGGTGAGGCACTAGGTGTGTATACCAACACTGTTCATATAAGTGGGTCTAGTCGTCAGGTGAGGCACTAGGTATCTATACCAACACTGTTCATATAAGTGGGTCTAGTCATCAGGTGAGACACTAGGGTATCTATACCAACACTGTTCATATAAGTGGGTCTAGTCATCAGGTGAGGCACTAGGGTGTGTATACCAACACTGTTCATATAAGTGGGTCTAGTCATCAGGTGAGGCACTAGGGTGTGTATACCAACACTGTTCATATAAGTGGGTCTAGTCATCAGGTGAGGCACTAGGGTGTGTATACCAACACTGTTCATATAAGTGGGTCTAGTCATCAGGTGAGGCACTAGGCTGCCTATACCAACACTGTTCATATAAGTGGGTCTAGTCATCAGGTGAGGCACTAGGTGTGTATACCAACACTGTTCATATAAGTGGGTCTAGTCATCAGGTGAGACACTAGGTGTGTATACCAACACTGTTCATATAAGTGGGTCTAGTCATCAGGTGAGGCACTAGGTGTCTATTACCAACACTGTTCATATAAGTGGGTCTAGTCGTCAGGTGAGACACTAGGCTGCCTATACCAACACTGTTCATATAAGTGGGTCTAGTCATCAGGTGAGGCACTAGGTGTGTATACCAACAGTGTTCATATAAGTGGGTCTAGTCATCAGGTGAGACACTAGGTGTGTATACCAACACTGTTCATATAAGTGGGTCTAGTCATCAGGTGAGGCACTAGGGTACCTATACCAACACTGTTCATATAAGTGGGTCTAGTCATCAGGTGAGACACTAGGTGCCTATACCAACACTGTTCATATAAGTGGGTCTAGTCATCAGGTGAGGCACTAGGGTGTGTATACCAACACTGTTCATATAAGTGGGTCTAGTCATCAGGTGAGACACTAGGGTGTCCATACCAACACTGTTCATATAAGTGGGTCTAGTCATCAGGTGAGGCACTAGGTGTGTATACCAACACTGTTCATATAAGTGGGTCTAGTCATCAGGTGAGGCACTAGGGTGTGTATACCAACACTGTTCATATAAGTGGGTCTAGTCATCAGGTGAGACACTAGGGTGTGTATACCAACACTGTTCATATAAGTGGGTCTAGTCATCAGGTGAGGCACTAGGGTGCCTATACCAACACTGTTCATATAAGTGGGTCTAGTCATCAGGTGAGGCACTAGGTGTGTATACCAACACTGTTCATATAAGTGGGTCTAGTCATCAGGTGAGGCACTAGGGTGTGTATACCAACACTGTTCATATAAGTGGGTCTAGTCATCAGGTGAGACACTAGGGTGTGTATACCAACACTGTTCATATAAGTGGGTCTAGTCATCAGGTGAGGCACTAGGGTGCCTATACCAACACTGTTCATATAAGTGGGTCTAGTCATCAGGTGAGGCACTAGGGTGTGTATACCAACACTGTTCATATAAGTGGGTCTAGTCATCAGGTGAGACACTAGGGTGCCTATACCAACACTGTTCATATAAGTGGGTCTAGTCATCAGGTGAGGCACTAGGTGTCTATTACCAACACTGTTCATATAAGTGGGTCTAGTCATCAGGTGAGACACTAGGTATCTATTACCAACACTGTTCATATAAGTGGGTCTAGTCATCAGGTGAGACACTAGGGTGTGTATACCAACACTGTTCATATAAGTGGGTCTAGTCATCAGGTGAGACACTAGGGTGTGTATACCAACACTGTTCATATAAGTGGGTCTAGTCATCAGGTGAGGCACTAGGGTGTGTATACCAACACTGTTCATATAAGTGGGTGTAGTCATCAGGTGAGGCACTAGGGTGTGTATACCAACACTGTTCATATAAGTGGGTCTAGTCATCAGGTGAGACACTAGGTGCCTATACCAACACTGTTCATATAAGTGGGTCTAGTCATCAGGTGAGGCACTAGGCTGCCTATACCAACACTGTTCATATAAGTGGGTCTAGTCATCAGGTGAGACACTAGGTGTGTATACCAACACTGTTCATATAAGTGGGTCTAGTCGTCAGGTGAGACACTAGGGTGTGTATACCAACACTGTTCATATAAGTGGGTCTAGTCATCAGGTGAGGCACTAGGTGCCTATACCAACACTGTTCATATAAGTGGGTCTAGTCATCAGGTGAGACACTAGGTGTGTATACCAACACTGTTCATATAAGTGGGTCTAGTCATCAGGTGAGACACTAGGTGTGTATACCAACACTGTTCATATAAGTGGGTCTAGTCATCAGGTGAGGCACTAGGGTATCTATACCAACACTGTTCATATAAGTGGGTCTAGTCATCAGGTGAGACACTAGGGTGTGTATACCAACACTGTTCATATAAGTGGGTCTAGTCATCAGGTGAGGCACTAGGGTGTGTATACCAACACTGTTCATATAAGTGGGTCTAGTCATCAGGTGAGGCACTAGGTGCCTATACCAACACTGTTCATATAAGTGGGTCTAGTCATCAGGTGAGACACTAGGTGTGTATACCAACACTGTTCATATAAGTGGGTCTAGTCATCAGGTGAGACACTAGGTGTGTATACCAACACTGTTCATATAAGTGGGTCTAGTCATCAGGTGAGGCACTAGGGTGTGTATACCAACACTGTTCATATAAGTGGGTCTAGTCATCAGGTGAGGCACTAGGGTGTGTATACCAACACTGTTCATATAAGTGGGTCTAGTCATCAGGTGAGACACTAGGGTGCCTATACCAACACTGTTCATATAAGTGGGTCTAGTCATCAGGTGAGGCACTAGGGTGTGTATACCAACACTGTTCATATAAGTGGGTCTAGTCATCAGGTGAGACACTAGGGTGCCTATACCAACACTGTTCATATAAGTGGGTGTAGTCATCAGGTGAGGCACTAGGGTGCCTATACCAACACTGTTCATATAAGTGGGTCTAGTCATCAGGTGAGGCACTAGCCTATACCAACACTGTTCATATAAGTGGGTCTAGTCATCAGGTGAGACACTAGGGTATGTATACCAACACTGTTCATATAAGTGGGTCTAGTCATCAGGTGAGACACTAGGGTGCCTATACCAACACTGTTCATATAAGTGGGTCTAGTCATCAGGTGAGACACTAGGTGTGTATACCAACACTGTTCATATAAGTGGGTCTAGTCGTCAGGTGAGACACTAGGTGTGTATACCAACACTGTTCATATAAGTGGGTCTAGTCATCAGGTGAGGCACTAGGTGCCTATACCAACACTGTTCATATAAGTGGGTCTAGTCATCAGGTGAGGCACTAGGGTGCCTATACCAACACTGTTCATATAAGTGGGTCTAGTCATCAGGTGAGGCACTAGGGTATCTATACCAACACTGTTCATATAAGTGGGTCTAGTTGTCAGGTGAGGCACTAGGGTGCCTATACCAACACTGTTCATATAAGTGGGTCTAGTCGTCAGGTGAGACACTAGGGTGCCTATACCAACACTGTTCATATAAGTGGGTCTAGTCATCAGGTGAGGCACTAGGGTATCTATACCAACACTGTTCATATAAGTGGGTCTAGTCATCAGGTGAGACACTAGGGTGTGTATACCAACACTGTTCATATAAGTGGGTCTAGTCATCAGGTGAGGCACTAGGGTGTGTATACCAACACTGTTCATATAAGTGGGTCTAGTCATCAGGTGAGGCACTAGGGTGCCTATACCAACACTGTTCATATAAGTGGGTCTAGTCATCAGGTGAGACACTAGGTATCTATACCAACACTGTTCATATAAGTGGGTCTAGTCATCAGGTGAGACACTAGGGTGTGTATACCAACACTGTTCATATAAGTGGGTCTAGTCATCAGGTGAGGCACTAGGCTGCCTATACCAACACTGTTCATATAAGTGGGTGTAGTCATCAGGTGAGACACTAGGGTATCTATACCAACACTGTTCATATAAGTGGGTCTAGTCATCAGGTGAGACACTAGGGTGTGTATACCAACACTGTTCATATAAGTGGGTCTAGTCATCAGGTGAGACACTAGGGTGTGTATACCAACACTGTTCATATAAGTGGGTCTAGTCATCAGGTGAGACACTAGGGTATCTATACCAACACTGTTCATATAAGTGGGTCTAGTCATCAGGTGAGGCACTAGGGTATCTATACCAACACTGTTCATATAAGTGGGTCTAGTCATCAGGTGAGACACTAGGGTGTGTATACCAACACTGTTCATATAAGTGGGTCTAGTCATCAGGTGAGACACTAGGGTATCTATACCAACACTGTTCATATAAGTGGGTCTAGTCATCAGGTGAGGCACTAGGGTATCTATACCAACACTGTTCATATAAGTGGGTCTAGCCATCAGGTGAGGCACTAGGTGTGTATACCAACACTGTTCATATAAGTGGGTCTAGTCATCAGGTGAGACACTAGGGTGTGTATACCAACACTGTTCATATAAGTGGGTCTAGTCATCAGGTGAGACACTAGGGTGTGTATACCAACACTGTTCATATAAGTGGGTCTAGTCATCAGGTGAGGCACTAGGGTGTGTATACCAACACTGTTCATATAAGTGGGTCTAGTCATCAGGTGAGACACTAGGGTGTGTATACCAACACTGTTCATATAAGTGGGTCTAGTCATCAGGTGAGACACTAGGGTGCCTATACCAACACTGTTCATATAAGTGGGTCTAGTCATCAGGTGAGACACTAGGGTGTGTATACCAACACTGTTCATATAAGTGGGTCTAGTCATCAGGTGAGGCACTAGGTGTGTATACCAACACTGTTCATATAAGTGGGTCTAGTCATCAGGTGAGGCACTAGGGTGTGTATACCAACACTGTTCATATAAGTGGGTCTAGTCATCAGGTGAGACACTAGGGTCTCTATACCAACACTGTTCATATAAGTGGGTCTAGTCATCAGGTGAGACACTAGGTATCTATACCAACACTGTTCATATAAGTGGGTCTAGTCGTCAGGTGAGGCACTAGGGTGTCTATTACCAACACTGTTCATATAAGTGGGTGTAGTCATCAGGTGAGACACTAGGGTGTGTATACCAACACTGTTCATATAAGTGGGTCTAGTCGTCAGGTGAGGCACTAAGTGTCTATACCAACACTGTTCATATAAGTGGGTCTAGTCATCAGGTGAGGCACTAGGTATCTATACCAACACTGTTCATATAAGTGGGTCTAGTCATCAGGTGAGGCACTAGGTATCTATACCAACACTGTTCATATAAGTGGGTCTAGTCATCAGGTGAGGCACTAGGGTGTCTATTACCAACACTGTTCATATAAGTGGGTCTAGTCATCAGGTGAGACACTAGGTGTGTATACCAACACTGTTCATATAAGTGGGTCTAGTCATCAGGTGAGACACTAGGTGTGTATACCAACACTGTTCATATAAGTGGGTCTAGTCATCAGGTGAGGCACTAGGGTGACTATACCAACACTGTTCATATAAGTGGGTCTAGTCATCAGGTGAGGTACTAGGTGCCTATACCAACACTGTTCATATAAGTGGGTCTAGTCATCAGGTGAGACACTAGGTGTGTATACCAACACTGTTCATATAAGTGGGTCTAGTCATCAGGTGAGGCACTAGGGTGTCTATTACCAACACTGTTCATATAAGTGGGTCTAGTCATCAGGTGAGACACTAGGTGTGTATACCAACACTGTTCATATAAGTGGGTCTAGTCATCAGGTGAGGCACTAGGTGCCTATACCAACACTGTTCATATAAGTGGGTCTAGTTGTCAGGTGAGACACTAGTTTGAAAAATGTAATAAAAAAGAGTTATAACTATGAATATTGGTTATAAAGAACCATGAATACAATTTGTGGTCAATGGGTTGTGCATGCCAAAGTAGATTTTGATATGCAAATATTTCATAAAGTGGTTAGATATTATGATTTTCATATGTTTTCCTTTATCTTTTGTTGAGTAAGATAAGTACATGTTATCCTATTAATACTATATCTTTGTGCTCTGTGTACTCTGTATAACTGCACTGTACTTATCTTTCTGGAGTTACCGTTATTTTTTCTATAAATATGAACTCTTTGAACTCAGTAGTATTGATTGGGTGAGATACTGATTGACCTCCATAAGCATCTAAAGATACATGGATGTTATTCAAATTATAAATTCATAATGTGTTATAATCCGTTTTATATTCATTTTGATGGGGGAAGTGAGCAAAAGGAAAAATTCCTAATATTCCAACTGCTGCCATTAATGCCTCTTCCAGGCCTTGACTGCTGTTTTAATCGCTTCTTCAGAGAACAGCTACACAGGCATCTACATTTGCATACATGGAGCCACTCTTAATGCCTTTGCTCTTGACAAAGCTCCTGGATGGATTTCTTTACTAACTATAAGTTACATAGGAATGCATAGCTTTTGTTCTCTTATCTCAATGGAGCTGATTTTTATATCAGAGCTGCAGCTTATTGTGTATTTCCATTCTTGAAGCATTCTAAAAGTTTATTCTTGGGGGGAAAGTTATAGCTTTTGTATTATGCTTAAGAACACAAAAGAAGTTGATGGTCAATCGGTTTGAAGTAGATGGAAAAGCCTCAGTATAGAGATGGTGTAGCTTCTGGATGAGGTTATAATGGTGATATATTGCAGTGTGGGAGGGGAAGTGAAACTGCTGTTTTTTGCAGCTTTTGACTTATATATTCTGTTTGCTGCATTCCCCAGCACCTTAATCATAGCACCCACTAAACTCTAGTTAGCTCATCCTGCAAATGTGATTCTTTGCTATCCCTGATTTACATCATGATAAAATGATCAGACTTGTCAAATTTCTCCAGATATTGCCCTACTACTATATATATACCCCTAAATCCGACCACTACCCTTGCCTATACAACTGTTGAACTAGCATAAACCAGCCATTGCCCTGGCCTTAACCCTAGTTGACTATAGTATTCGTGTTATTATGATATGTAATGTTTAGCCAAGATTTAGATTAACAGCACCATTACCAAGTGTACAAGAACAATAATGTTAGTAATGACTTGTAAATTAAAAAAATTTAAAAAAATTAAAAAAAGACTATATAGACTACTGTTTGATAAACCTTTACTAGTTATTTATTATTATATTAATTAATTGGGCACCTGTTTTTTTTTCCCCCCCAGTTTTTTTAAAATCATTTATAAATGTTGTTGTAAGCATCTACTAGCCATTTTCAAAGTTTTAGAGGCATTGGAAGATCCATTTCAAAGTTATGGTGCTTTTTGTCCATGCAATTTCACTTATCTCGATTCAAAATTGGAAGAGATGCGCACAGAGAAGCTTATTTCTACAAATCATGAGAGAAAAAATTTGGCGTACATAACTTTTTTACAGTTACACCAAAAAAATATTTGTTGGTGTCATTTCAAAACTCTTTGTGTGTTCTGTGATATGAGTGAATCAGATATATTTAAAAAAATAGTATTGCCAAGTTATGGTCATTAGAACGAGATGACCTTTTTATTTTTAACCGTGACCAAATACGGCAGCTTGCCAATTAAGACTCGTTCTAGTTATTGAAATATGGCTTCACTTATATCACAGCTGTTACATTAGACAAACCAAAAACCAATTTGCAGCCTTTGTTCTTAAAAAATGGGTTGTGGGGGTCTGCCAAGACCAGGAGGGTCCAATTTTTGGACTACACCAAACTGGGTAAAAAACGTCTGTTGAATTTGACTGCCCATAACTTTTTTTAAATAATTTGTGTAGATAATGTTATGCTCAAATTGTTGCTTGTTCTGTGTACTTTCCAATGATATATAAAATAGCTCTATAGGCATGTTTTGTCAGAAGATGCATGCAGAAACATCCAAGGCATGAACTACCCCCTTATTAATATGTACACCAATCATTATGCAGATTTTTAAAAGCTACCCGATAATTAGAATCTGTGCAATAAATGGTGAACATGATTTTTAAATTGCCAAATGGTTGAGGTTTACAAGGATATCCTAACATAATTATTTGTAAATAAAAAACATTTTTATTCTAGTTAAAAAAAATGGGGATGGTGAGGGAGGTTGTTAGTTTGTTTCTACGTGTTGAAGGCAATGTTGATAGGTACCCTAGTCAAGAACTACAGCAGTCCATTACATCAATGTCTATGTCTGACCTCTGTGAAATCCAACTCTGAGCTTTACCTCAATGATAATAGAAACAGAGATGGTAGCAGTGATAAAGAACCTGCTACTTATTAATTGGAACTCGCTTTTCCTTGGATCGCTCTCTCCACCTCCCACTTTTCTGAAGCAACAACCTCAGACTATGACTCCTTGTGATCATGAAGTACATATCTCAGTTTTACATGTACCAAAGAAGTGACAGGTTAGACAGAAGAGGAGATAAGACTGCAGCATGCAATCATGGGGAGGCCATACTGTAAAAATTTAATATGAAATAATTTCATTTTGGAATATTATTCAAGTTATTGAATTATTATACTAGACAACAAATAGGTTGATTTAACAAAAGAAAAATTCAGATTATGGAATAAAAAAATTCGACCTGATAATCAGATCTCCAAGGCTGATTGTACCTATGGATTGATAGGCATATAAGCCATGTCCTCAAACATCATTAGCTACTGACTATAACAGATCATGATATAAGTTGGCTGATTTTGTGTTGAATTGTATTTATTGAGACCATATCCACTCCAAGGTGGCCGCAAGCGGAAGCAGGGGACAATGCCTCAAGAATCAACCAAGAAGAGAAAGTTTGATAAAACAAGTGTGTTTTAAATAACAGAGCATATATATTATTGTGGATATTATTTTTGGAGAGGATTTATTTTGGCTTCTTGCATGTTTCGCAAGTTTGAACTCCTAGAGAAGGTGCATTTTAAGAGTAACTGTTTTAGTTACGAATATTATTATTACTTACACAATAACTATATATATATCTCGATAATCAACTTTTGAGAATCATTATTACTGTTATATTATGACACTTCATTTGTCGATGACCAAAAGGTAAATAAAGTGCTCTCATCATCTCTTCTCATGCTGCTGGAATGCTCTCATGTTTCATGGCAAATGCCACCCACCAGAGAACATGTGGGATCTCAGCAAACTTGTGCTTATGCTATGTCTAGAACAATGATCAACTGCGTCATCAAGAACATATAACTTAACATTTATAATTTTACCACAAAAAACGCACTTGCTTTGCATCAAATGATTTCCATTTGATGGACACTAAAGAGCATGTGCTATGTTAGTAGACAATGTAGATGAACATAAGGCACCGACATGAAGCTCACGTACTTCCTGAGGCTCGTGTAGCATAGGCTGCCAATTATCGGCACATGAACAGTCTTGCATATATAACTCACTGCCGGTGCAGTGCAGGCAGTTGATTCTTGCACTGGAAATGAATATATCCACAGCTCTACTGGTGACTTTACAAATTTGTAGATGGGATAAATATCCACATCTGACATTCTCCAGGCTCTGCTCAGCAACAGTTCAATAAATTGTCTTTCCTTCCAACTAGCTGACTGGATGATGCTTGCCTATATATGTATATAAGCATTGATTGTGTGTGCACATGGGAAATGCTTGGTAAGCTCCTGCTGAGCATTAAATGCTCATTTTATTGTTGACTGAAGGTATAAGCACCCACCTTAACAACCTGATTTTATGGTATTGTAATACATATGATTTATTCACATTCTGCCTTCCAATATCTCCCAATGCAGAAAAATCATGAGTGAACATCAAGATATAAGAACGTATATAATTTTTAGTATATTTGTACCATATTACTTGTGATGATGTATGAACTATTATTAGTTGTGATGTTGTGCAGTTAGATATAATAGGAGACGTGTGTGCCTGGAATTGCTGGGTGTAGTACTCTCTAGTAGGATGAAATGTTGGACATAGTGGAACTTTATGATACTATGAAAGATTCTCTATTTTAATGAAACCATAGCTCAATACCACCCTTTAATCTTCGTATCAAAAAGATAAAGATGTCTGCGTTGTACCCAAATGACTGGAATTTGTTGGCTGTGCAATGCGGGGAAAGTTTAGGGCAACAAAGTGCTGCTATTTTGGCAGTTTTAGCCCTCTTCCCAGCAGTAGCCCCAATTTACTCTTGGTAGTTTGAAAATGGGGACTCACATATTTCACTACATATAGGTCAATGATTACATCATGGTGACACAAGAATTAGTTATACTAACTTTAAAAATATGAAGGGGATATGCAAAGCGACTCCTGGTCCATTTCAGATATCCAGCTTATCGGCTTGGAAATGGACACAATAGTGAAGGAAATTCACCTCCCACTGGAGAAACTGAATGTGCTGGAAGAATGGATGAGCAGAAAAATGGGCAAGAAGTGAGACTTTCTCTTGGAATACCTAAGCGATGGAGCACCTGGACAAGGCATCCAGATAACAAGAGCTGCAGACAATGTAGCAAGTCCTGTCCTCCCCTTTCCCAGCAACCTAGTAAGCTCCAAACTAACTTGCAGTTCAAACACTTAGCCACACTGCTGTATGGATCAGTAATGTTATATTTCCAGATGAACCCGTTACAATCCAGAGGCAACATTGTGACTAACCCTCTTCGGTTACCTACACCTTCAACACTTGAATTGCAGGTTGGACATTTCACAAAGTCAGCAATGTGGGATAGGGGAGAAATACTGACAATGCGATTGCCCAATCTTGACTGAGAAGCTTGGCTTTACCAACCCCACTAGCAACCCTCAATTCATGGTTGCCCATTAAAGAATCTCACTATAATAGCCTCACACATGCACACAAATCCATGTGCGTGCACATATCACACAGACACGCAGACAGACAGACCACCATACATGCACACACACGCACACACATGCACACACACACACACACACAAATGAACAAGCATACGTGATTTTCCCCTTAGTTACCGGAAAGCCACACTTCAAATTAAGGGCATAAATAGAGCAGGAAATAAGTGATATAAAAATTACGGCTCATAAATGGTGGGTTTTTTTATCAACGAAAAACCTAAAACGCCAAATGCCAATGATGACAGTCAGTGGGTTGAAGGAGGAAATGGAAACACTTCCACTTCTTCAAAATTCCTGCTTTCACATATAGTAAATAATTCTTCAGTTTCGGGTTTAATCGCATTGAATATACTAGAGAGATATAACAACTGACGTGGGATATTTTGTTATTGTTGATTAAAACTATATCTCACTCCACAAATTTAGGTTGCTTCCAGCATGATGCAATCCAGCATTATTTCACAACAACAGGACCGATACTAGATTAGGGCATCAGCTAGAGGTAGGGCTAGGGCAGTAGCCAGGACTTGGGCTAGCTATAGAGCAGCTCAAAATGCCATCATAACCATGTAATCTAGGATTTTTGTTGCATTCGTATGCTATTGGCTATTGGGTAACTTCTCTAGCTTTTCCACAAATGCAGCATTGGCAGTGATTTAATTGGTTGTTTGGGGGTTTTCTGAGGGAACCATCAAATTTAATGATGCCAAACATTATTTTTAAGTTGAATTTTAAAACACCGAATTGCGCATGCATGGAACCAATCTGTGAAGAGGAATGCAGTTAGGTTCAGCTCACCAGTGGTTGTATGTATGTACTCATGCCTGTCTTGACATCAATCAATGGAACAATAAAATTTAATTCTCGCCAAATGGACAGAAAGATAAAATCACCAAATTAAACTGCCACCAATAACAAGCTCTAGTTCTATGGTAATTTCATTCTAAAGCAAAGCAAGCACAAAGTTTTGAAGATGATATTTAAAAGTGGTATTGTGATATTTGTGGAAGTCCAAACCAAGGACACACCTTGAACTCCTCCCCCTTCATTACGCTTCCCACAGTGAAGGTGTGGCAAGGTATTTTTCACTCTGGTATGTTTGTGCAGTTGTTTTTGTATAAACACAAAAAAACTCAAAATGGCCTTATGCGTCTTTATCAAACTTGGTAGACAGATAAGTATGCACCAAGAATTAATTGATAAAGTGTTGATAAATACAGCTGAATTAAATATCACTCTAAAGTGTGCTCTACACACTCCATTATCTAAGAGGCATGTGATATGCTAAACAGCACACTTAGCAAGTAGGTGTGTTATGCACCAATAATATCTGTAATTGGTGTGTATATCACACTAATTACAGCATCACACTATGGCATGCTAGGCATTTAGCATGCTCCACACACTCCAGTTTATATAGTGTAAGTACACATCTGGAAGTATTGGGTCAGTATGCATCATAATAAATGATGTGAAGTAGATAGTCCTTGGGACTTAATGCTAAACACAAACTTACCATGCAAGGCAGTGAATTCATCGACCAAGATCTAGGTGGAGATCCCAATCCAGCACCATGGAGTAACCAATGTGACTGCCCTGTGACAGTGGAGTTATTTGTCCCACAGTGAGCATTTTTTGGTTGTAGCGACAACAGAACAAACTCCCAGTCAACCTCTTATCCATGTGTCTAGCTAAAGCAATGAAATGCTAACACTTGTCTAGAGAGCCAATGCTTGCATTGCATGATACTAAGATATGATTCGGTCATGTGCCAGAGTGCCAGGATCACATGGGGACTATGACAGGACCATAGTCTGCACTCTGAGGAAGATTCTTTAAGTTCAGTGATCCAGATATTCTGAGCCTTGGCTGATCTTCAGCAAGTTCTTTAGGTGTAGCTAATTACTCGATGACTCAAGGAAAACAAGATGGTCATGGATATCTTGGAGTTTCTAAATAGCAGCAGTTACACTTGCAATACCTTGATCTCTGTATCCTACTTCACATTTATGGCTTTGCAAACCTTGGTGAACTCCTCGGAAACCATTTTCCAAGAGGCCCTTTTGCATTATTGAACATCTTCAGTGAATGTGTGAAGAACTTGCCTCTGCACAGCAACTTTGTCACCTGCCTCTGTTGCAAGTTTGCGCAATTGGCATGAAATTTTTTCACAGATGCATCTCGCTGTTTTAGAATTTTAATAAATGGCATAATATTCACTCACTCAATGTTTTGGCTAGAGCAATTAGCCAAAACATCGAGTAAGTCTTCAAGTGAGTAAATTTTAAGTTAATTTGCAAGAAGTCATTTTCTGTACTTTGTAAACTGAGAAGTACAATATCAATTTCCATTACACCCATAGTCCACATTGCCAAAAAAATGTTTGGCAATCTCCACACGGCTAGCAACAGTAAATAACAAGCTCACACGAGTCTTAGCAGCTCATTATTCTTGTTGAAAGCTAGAGCATCTTTTGAAATGTCAAAAGAGTACAATTTCAAGTTGATAATTGAGAAGGTTATTGTAGTGTTATTATGTCAACTGAGAGTTCTTTGAGCGGGAAACCATATATATATTATTTTTAATGAAACACTTTTGTCTTGTTTCTAATAGCCAGTGAAGTTACTCAAGATAACTCCAGGAAAAAAACACCAAGATTGTAGTGGCAAAATCATGTCAGGCTGAAGTTCTCAAAGACATCAGACAAGAACAGGACATACGCATCATGGATGTAGAGATCATGGTAGTCCTTCATGTGCCTTATCGATATACTCATGCGGGTAGACACTTCAGATGTCATCTGTTATAATCAGGCTCATATATTGAAATCCTCATGACTGTAAGTGGCCACTAGCCAGTTCATAAAGGAAGAACTGGTGGTTGTCGATGTATCAAAGATGGCACAAGGAGGAGATAAACATCTCTGAATTCTTTGGGATGCAGAGGTATTCCACTCAGTCTGAGAGATGGACTGCATCAAGAGCCATGCAGAGTGTTAATGACCACTGAGATGGGTGTAGTTTTTTTAGTTAACCTGCAAATTGAGGTTGCAGGCTTTGAGGGTGGTGCCTCTATATCTACCAATTGTGTGGCAATGATCTTGAATGGAGTCGCAATCGAGAGATTTACCATAGATAAGGCAGCCCTACACTGCCTTCTGATTCTGCTAGTCCCTAAGAGTTGTGCTGATTAGTTCAGTGGTTGCATAGCAACTTCTTGCTCCTCTGCTCCTCCTGAATTGCACCTTACAACTATGTAACAATAGCCACAAGCTTAGTGGTGGCTCTCTGCTACATGCCTCTCTTGGATGACTCTGGTTGGGGCCCTTGCCTGTGAATGATAGACTCAAAGTTCGCATGGATGATGTAGGTAATCTTGAACTGTTTGTGATATTTTTTAACCAGATTCACGCCTGGTATGTGTAGAGTTAGTGATTGCTAGCTCCTAAGCACTACCTAACAGACACTCTACGAGACTGAGTTACAGATCAACAGGAGTCATTTTAGTCATCACAACTGAGCACACCCATTCCACAAAACATTATTTAGTGCACAAATCATGATTGTTATGTGGTACAATAAGAATATTAGTTGACTACATCTCCCCTTTTTGGAGCTTGGTCCAGCTTGTGTCAAACTTATCGATAGGTTCAGGCAGCTTGCCGTTCTTGGACCGTGTCACAATATTCCTTGGGGTGATGTTCAGACAACTTGGACTCTGTTCTTCATTAGCAGTCATAATAGAATTTGGAGAGGTCTCTTCCAGCAAGGCACTGGCACGAGGAGGATGGTGAATGTACAATTTGTCGATGATTTCTCCGATATATCCCCCCCCCCCTTCAGTCTGTACTTGGTATGATTGAGGAGCTGTTTCTTTCACAACTTCCCCAAATGTCTGATGCTCCGATACCCAAACATGATCAGCTTTTTACCAATTTGGCTTGATAGTCCAGGCTATATTTGACTGTTTTATATGCTGGAGGCACTTTTGAATCCCCTGGTGTCCTATGTGAAGTTGGTTGAAAACGTAAGTGCTGAAGGTACCAAATGGCTCCCTCTCATCAGCAGCTCATTGTCAATTGGTAGTTCTGCAGCCACCGGGTAGAATATTTTCACTGTGCCAAACAATTTGTTCCTCATAGGCCTGACGGTACTTTTTGACTTGTTCACAAATTTCGTCCTTCAGCTGAGCTTCCCGAATTTCTCCCAATATACCTGGAGATTCTCCAGGGTAAGCTGGATGTAAGCATCCACTTCTTCTTGGAAAAGTTGATCTGATGGGTTGCTGTCCGATGGATTAGGGCTCTTGACAGTGCATCTGCGACAATGAATCCTTCCTGGGTATGAGGCTGATAGAGAAGTTGTATTACATTAGCTTCATCCGGAACCTTTATATATGAATTCAATGGGAAGGTCATCCAGAAGTTTAGTACCTAGTAAGGAGACTAAGGCTTATGGTTGGTCTGAATATGAAAGAAAATCCTAGTAACGTAGTCAGAAAGTCCCAGGTCAGAGCCAGCACCTCTTTATCAATTTGTGCAGATCTCTGTGGGAGACATAGCTTGAGATATATATGCCACTGGGTGGAGATCTCCAGCTGGCTGTTTCTGTATGAGGACAGCCCCAAGTCCATATGACAAAGCATCAGCTGACACAATTGTCTCGAACTGGCGGTTGTGTAGGGTTAGGATAGGACTTTCCATTAAGGCATTTTTGATGTTTTCGAATGCTAACCTCTGCAGAAGCTCCCAGAACCAAGAACTATTCTTTAATATGAGATTTCTTAATGGCTTCATCTTCTCTGCTAAGTTGGGAGTGAACTTTGCGAGCTGATTCATGATTCCCAAGCATCTTCTAACTTCATGTAGCATTTGGATAGCTTTGATCTTCTCTGTGTCTGAGCATGTGCCCAACTCTGAAATGGTGTGTCCAACAAACTGGACCTGCAAACAGCATTTTTGAGAGTCAGTCCAGACCTGGGCAATTGTTGTAGAACTGCAGTGAGCCATTCTTCTTGGGTTCTCCCATGGACTAAAATGCCGCCCATAATAAATCAGTCATCCTATGTTGGAAGTGTTCTAGGGCTGAGGTTATATCAAATAGTCTATATCGACCAAATGGTTAATAAATAGTGTGAGTAAGGAAGATTTTCTCACTAACGGGAACTGCATAAAAGCCAGAATTAGCATCCAGTTTAGAAAACACACGGGCACCTGAAGTATGTGCAAGAGTTTCGACAGCCGGTAAGGAATGATGCACTCAACACACACTAGTCTTTAGCTTAGTGAGATCAACACAAATTCTCACTTTTCCTTTGGCTTTGGGTAGTTTCTTGGAGCAGAAGTAACTGTTATCAAAATGCCACCTACCAAACACTCCACAATATCTCACTCTTGGCATCTCAGCATCTCAGCAGACATTGAAAGGACCAAGTCAGAACAAACTCTAAGTATGTGGCCAGTTCTCTGAGACTATTATGAGAGATGAGCAAGAAACACAGCAGGATATCTATGTGATCAAGGATCTCCACAAGCCAATGCTGGGATGTCCTGGCATTGAAGCACTTGGAATTCTAGCATTGAAGTGCTTCAATGCCAGGACATCCCAGCATTGGCTTTTGGCTTGTGGAGATCCTTGATTACATAGATATCCTGCTGTGTTTCTTGCTCATCTCTCATAATAGTCTCAGAGAACTGGCCACATACTTAGAGTTTGTTCTGACTTGGTCCTTTCAATGTCTGCTGAGATGCTGAGACGCCAAGAGTGAGATATTGTGGAGTGTTTGGTAGGTGGCATTCTGATAACAGTTACTTCTGCTCCAGCGTCAATGCAAAATTCCATAGGTTGGCTTTCAGTTTGAGGTTGACTACCCAGAGGTTGTCCACTACTGCTCCAAGAAAGGACTCTCCTTCTTTGTCTGAGTTAGTTACCTCATCTTGTCTTACTCCCCTGACATTTGCTAGTGAACTGCAGGCTGTCTTAAAGTGGCCTTTTCTTCATGCCGACAAGGGCCTAGCTGGGCACTTCTGTCAACTCATGGGAAGGTGGTGCCTTGCCACACAGGAACATTGTTTTCCACTAGCTGGACTTGAGAAAGTCATTGGTGGTCTGTATCCCTGCTGTATTTGGGGTCGGCCAGACACTTCCGATTGGGATTGAGTTCTGATCACTGATTGCTGCTTCTTAATGGCTTCAGCCTGGCATACTTTGTCGACTGCCTTGTCCAGGGTCATGGCTGAAATCTTTCAGAAAGTGTGGCATCTTGCAGGTCCACCATGAGATGGATCCCGGATATCATGCAGGAAGTCATGCCCACAATGTTTAGCCAAATCATACAAGTCTGTGATGAAGGCATCTATTGTTTCATTTTCACCCTGTACACTCATATTGAACTTTACCCTCATATTGAACTTTGCTCGTTCAAATATAGTTTTACAAAGTAGGTCTCATACCTGGTCCTAACTGTGTCCTACTTCTTCTTCTCATCAGATAATGAAAATGACCAGAGAATGTCATCTGCTTCATTGCCCATAGTGAACATTAGTGTGTTCACTTGTACTTCTTCAGTTTTTTCCCTTGAGGCTGGCGGCACTTCTGAACTTCTCAAATCTCCTGACCCATTTGGGCCATTCTTGGGGATGACTGAAGGTGAACTGTTCAGGAGGAGTCACTTGGTAGGTTGTTGCCAGGTCTAGCTTACTTCTGACAAAAGGTTTAGATCCCACCGCTGCCACCATGTAGTGAGTGATTGCATCAACAGGAGTCCTTTTAGTCCGTCACAACTGAACATGCCCTGTCCACAAAACATTACATAATGCATGAATCATAATATGATAACAGATAGTTTTATGTGGTACAATAAGAACACTATAGAGAACTCTAGTCTGCACAAGATTTGAACATCTCAATGTCCATGCAGTTCAGTTCATACCTCAGCAGTTAGGCATGTACCTCTCCAGGAGGTCTTAGGTGTAGCCATGAAGGCAGCATAAAAGAAGACATTGCAAAGTCCATCTGCACTATGGTTGGAGAAACTGGTTCTGAACCTTGACCCACAAGTAGTGTTGTTTCTCATCCTTGGAGTGAGGAAAAGGTTAATCCTACGTTATTCTGGAGTGTCTTCAATTAGTGGACCCTGCTCTCTTAAGTGATTGGTATGCGTTTAATTCCTATTAAGTACCAGCATGGCCATTTGGTGTGAGGAGTTGGTGGAGTCTCCCTTGCTTTCAAGGAGTTATTAAAGGCCTCTGAATCTATAACACCTTGCTGGTGGACTGCCAATAGTGTGCTGATTGTCCATGAGTCAATGTCATACTTTTACTTATACTAGACTTGCCAAAAGAAATAACTCTCCTTGTATTTTTATTCCATTAAAAATGAGAGAGAAGAGTCACTTACTACAGCACTCCATCCTTGAATTGTGATGACAGGTAAATCACAGGGAAGTAAATATAGGACGTGTACAGTGAAAATGTCATCAATTCCATAGTAATAGAGCTAATAGGAATGTGTTGAGACTGTAGCCAAATTTTTGTGAGCCAATAAAAATCGAGTGAACGTATTGTAAATTGCCAAAACTCTTGCCAAATCAGATTGCAGCATCAAACATTCTGACAACAGCACCTACCTACAGTACCAAGTCATTATTCTCTTCAATGCCAGGCCCATATGAGATTAACATGTAGCTAGCATGTAACTATAAAAACCTTGTTAAATCAAAAAGAGTGCACTTGTGAAACTACGTGTGTAGTTATATGAAATAGCACCTTTTGATGATTTCATCATGGCAGGAACTTTCATACCTGCAAGTTGTTTTATATATAAATAATGCAACTCCTCCAGACATTTGCTTGGCAGTGCTTGAGATTCTGGCCATTTCATGAAATAATCAATTAATGTATATATATAACAATATTATACACTCTACTTGTTTCCAACCGCTGTTTGTGGCAGAGGTCCAATGAGATTAATACCAACCTATAACAAAACATTTTGTAGTGTGTGTATATATATCAGGTATATACCTGTTTCCAAACTTAGGGGAAAAGAGAGGTGGAAAAAGACTCATAACTTCTGAACCTTAACCCCTATGCCAGTGATTTTATGCTCAAAAGATAGCTCTCTCTTAGAGTTTTAAAATAACATAAAAACATTTGGGTTAGGTAACGGGTATATACAGTCAGTAGTATATAGCCTCAAGTAGACCCGTTTTTTGGTATGTCTGCTCTTGCAGATGTAATTCCACTATGGAAAGTACAATTAACGGCTTTCACACGATACCAAAAGTTTGAGACAAAAAAAACAGAACTGCCAAGAGAAATATAACCACAAATAAAAATAAACACAGGACTCTCAAGTTGAGGTTTGTTTTGCAACTTTATTGCAAGTGTCCAGACAAATTCTTGACAGTTCTTTTCCCCCCTTCTTTCCCCCTCTTTAGGTCCTTGATCTTACCAACCTGAAAGGAGACAAACAATGTCTTCTTTCAACCAGTGTAATGTATGTATGAAAAAAGTTATTATTGCAAACAGTATGTAACGGGTATAGAGAGAACTTTCAATTTTCAACTTTCACTTCTTCTTTAGGTCCTTGATCTTGCCAACTTGAAAGAGGACTTGATGGCATGGAAAGCGCTAGCTTCCTCCCACTAGCTGTCGACACAGGAATTGGTTTCTCCTGAGCTGAGAGCCCTTCTCTTCAGAAGCGGGCACTTGGTCTGGTTTACTTGCTGTGGTACTCAGCAACTCTTTTAGGGATTCCCAGTAGATGCATTTCTTACGCCTAGCTTTCCTAAACTTCCTCTGAGTGCCAGCTGAGCTCGAACTTAGTTCGCGAGACATTTGAATTTTTGTAATATAAATATATACTCAGAAACCTTGTACATACTGCACAACTATAGCCAGGAAATCTGAACAATGACAAACGTAGCCAGGTTGTTTGAAGGGGTGACAAGACCATTCTGGGGGTATATATACCATATTTTCCCCCTTTCCCCCCCTTGTGGTTACCACTTTATAACTCCATAGATTCTGTAAACTTCATGGTATGGACTTCATATATAGTTTAAAAGATAGGTCTCTCTTTGTGCTCTCGTTGATACTAAAATATTTTTCATAAGTAGAACTATAGCCAAGTTACTAGAGCTACAAGTAGGAACCTCAAAAACCTGAATGACTGATTTTGCCGCATAAATATCTCCAGATTGCCAAGTGCTAACGAGTTGAAATTAGCACGATAGGTCTCTCTTTGTGCTCTCGTTGATACTAAAATATTTTTCATAAGTAGCCAAGTTACTAGAGCTACAAGTAGGAACCTCAAAAACCTGAATGACTGATTTTGCCGCATAAATATCTCCAGATTGCCAATTGCTAACAAGTTGAAATTAGCACCAGTGGCTAGAGGAAGCTCTACTCAACAGTGAGTGTTTTCAGTAGGCACTAAAATTTAAGTACGCGCGCCGGTGAAAATCTCCCCTCAGGTTGATCTCGTAACAGCCGAGGCCAAATTCAACTAAAGATACTTTCATCTTACACTTGAATAAATTATCTATCTATGTATCTACCTATCTATGTCACGATAAAACTCATTAAAAAATTAAAAAATTAAATTAAAAAATCAACGTAAAAAAACAAAAAAAACTCATTTTCTACCCGTGCGCTAGACCACGTACTTACGTTTAAGCACCTAATAAAAACACGATCGTTAGCACTTTGATATTGCGGCAAAATCAGGCATTCAGGTTTTGAAGTTCCCTACACTTTAGGTCCAGTGACTAGGCTATAGTTATACCTATGACAAATATTTTAGTATCAAAAGAGAGCTCACAGAGAGACCTATCTTTTGAGCTATATATCAAGTCCATACCATGAAGTTTACAGAATCTACGGAGCTATAAAGTGGTAACCACAAGTGTTTGTTGTTTTTTTATTAAAAAAAAAAGTCCTGTCTCCCCTGAAGTCCAGAGGGTGGGGGGGGGGGGGGGGGGGGGGGGTACGGTTGCGAAGCTATGCCGGCTTGAATTCGACCTTGAAATTGTTTTGGGCCTTCTCCTTGAGCAACATTTGATCATTAGAGACTGAGTGGTGTGTATAAAAATGATCATAACTTCATAATGAAACATCCAAATGCTCTGAAACTTTACAAAGTGAAAGCTTGTGTGTTAACTATAGTACGGAAAAAACGAGGGGAAAAATGAGGTTGAGGTCTCCCTTATAAGTACGTTAATCCGTTGCGTCGACCATTGAACTTTATACTATAGGGCCAAAGAAAATGACTGGAAGGAAGTGGCTGTCCAGGTAACAAGCTAGCTATTACCAGCTTTAAAAATATTTCAGATAGTAATTCCTCTTTCTGCGTTTCCTCCTGCTAGCCAATAGCAAAATCAGTCTTCCTCACTGGTAGTGTTGCCGTCCAGCAATGTTCAAACGCAGCAGATTCAATGTGAACCTTGCAGTGGAACGGAACAGATTGTGCAAGGCATGCAACGGAAACGGATTCAACGGTGTAAAGACATCAACTAAACCCCCCCCGCTTTTTTCCCTTTTCAGTTTACCTCCTGGTATCGATTTCATAATAACCCCTAGCCCCCCTATCTGAGGGTAACTTGAAATCAATTTCATTCCTGGTAATCTGAACACGATTTCAAATTACCAAGGGAGGGGGTGAGATTAGGTGAAGGGGGGCCGATGGTATTTTTTTAACTTTTTTTTATTTTTAAACTTGTGGTTACAACTTTAGAGCTCCGTAGATTGAGGCTGATTCTGCAAACTTCATGGTATGGACTTGATATATAGCTCAAAAGATAAGTCCCTCCCTCTGTATGCTCTCTCTTGATATATAGCTCAAAAACTTGCACCCCACAATCGCCGTATTCAACGCCCTCAATTTTCCACCCACGCTTGCGCTGTAGGTGTCACCTTCATTCCTATGGTCGTGGAGACTTTGGGGGAGGGGGGGGGGGGGGGGGTGGAGCGAGGATGCAGCCAAGGTTATTAGGGAGGTAGGACGCCTTCAAGGACATCGTTTAGGCATTCCTCCCTCTGAAGCTACTACTCGCCATCTGTTCCAAAGGCTCTCGATTAACTTGTGGAAGGGCAATGCCACACTGTGGATCCGCCGCCTCCGAATTCGATCCCCGGAGGTAGATGGTGTGATGTAACTTTTAACTGGTTGTGTTGTCTCATCCACTTTTGCGAAAAGGAAAAAAAGAAAAAAAGGGGAAAAAAGTGAAAAAAACCAAGGTACATGTATATAATAAATTTTTAACGCTTATTGATTGTATGCTTCCTCTAGCCACTCGTACCAATTTCAATTTTTTGGAACTAAGTTATTCTGGATGAGGTTTTTAGGATGCAGGTTTTTGAGGTCCCTCCACTTTAGGGTCTAGTAACTTGCCTATAGTTATACCTATGAAACATATTTTAGTATCAAAAGAGAGCGCACAGAGAGAGCTATCTTTTGAGCTATATATCAAGTCCATACCATGAAGTTTGCAGAATCTACTGGAGCTCTACATTTGTAACCACAAGTTAAAAAGAAAATTAAAAATACCATGGCCCTCCTTTGAAGTCAGAGGTAATCTGAAATTGCTACATTTACCTTAGTATCCTGAAAACAGCCACACTGGCTAGTTAGTTATATACACAGGGTGGTAAGAGCTAACAGGTCTTGCTACTCTGTCCATAAAGTAGTCGATCTTGTAGGTGTATAAATGTATTCCCTTAAAACAGTATTCCTACAGTAGCTATGTAATGGAATGAGATCACTACTCTCTGGACATTATAAGCAAAGTGAAGTTCCAAGCATTTCTGAAGCATAGCTACACACCTCAACCCTGACTTGTGTTGGAGCCTTCCTTTTCTCTTCTTCCTGGAGTTATTTTCAAGGTGTGTTCTCTCACAGCATGTCTCGACCTTCTTCTTAACAACACATGCCCCCAAGGCTCTAGCAGGTTATTGCAGCATGGAACACTTGGCTAAGGACTTTAAGATTGTGACCTCAGAGAGGAAGTTGAGAAATTTAATTAGATTTGCAATTGCACATGTTTGTGACAAGGTTCCCCTCACCGCCCTTCTCTCCCCCCCCACCCCCTTCCTTTCCCCCTTTCCTTCTCTACTCCCACTCTTATTGCCACAGTAATCTCCAGCTGGTCCAACGTCTGGTCCTGAGCATATGGAATAGCCCAGTTAGCAAAGATTATTTCTTATATGCAGTTTCTAAACATATATTTTGAATAAATGAGTATGTAGCTATATAGATACTTTTATTTTCTATAACAAACTATACATGGTTTAAAATGCTCATATACTCCTCTAAAAATGCCTGTATAATCCAGAACTGCCAATGTGACATGTAATAGCTGTGAGCACATTGTTGCCCTTCAGTTCACAGGATTGAGCAATAGATATAGGTAGGACGGTCAGTAGCTATAGATGTGGCTCACAGTAGCTATAGATGTGGCTCACAGTAGCTATAGATGTGGCTCACAGTAGCTATAGATGTGACTCACAGTAGCTATAGATGTGGCTCACAGTAGCTATAGATGTGGCTCACAGTAGCTATAGATGTGGCTCACAGTAGCTATAGATGTGGCTCACAGTAGCTATAGGTGTGGCTCACAGTAGCTATAGATGTGGCTCACAGTAGCTATAGGTGTGGCTCACAGTAGCTATAGATGTGGCTCACAGTAGCTATAGATGTGGCTCACAGTAGCTATAGATGTGGCTCACAGTAGCTATAGATGTGGCTCACAGTAGCTATAGATGTGGCTCACAGTAGCTATAGATGTGGCTCACAGTAGCTATAGATGTGGCTCACAGTAGCTATAGATGTGGCTCACAGTAGCTATAGATGTGACTCACAGTAGCTATAGATGTGGCTCACAGTAGCTATAGATGTGACTCACAGTAGCTATAGATGTGGCTCACAGTAGCTATAGATGTGGCTCACAGTAGCTATAGATGTGGCTCACAGTAGCTATAGATGTGGCTCACAGTAGCTATAGATGTGGCTCACAGTAGCTATAGATGTGGCTCACAGTAGCTATAGATGTGACTCACAGTAGCTATAGATGTGGCTCACAGTAGCTATAGATGTGGCTCACAGTAGCTATAGATGTGGCTCACAGTAGCTATAGATGTGGCTCACAGTAGCTATAGATGTGGCTCACAGTAGCTATAGATGTGACTCACAGTAGCTATAGATGTGGCTCACAGTAGCTATAGATGTGGCTCACAGTAGCTATAGATGTGGCTCACAGTAGCTATAGATGTGACTCACAGTAGCTATAGATGTGGCTCACAGTAGCTATAGATGTGGCTCACAGTAGCTATAGATGTGGCTCACAGTAGCTATAGATGTGGCTCACAGTAGCTATAGATGTGGCTCACAGTAGCTATAGATGTGGCTCACAGTAGCTATAGATGTGGCTCACAGTAGCTATAGATGTGGCTCACAGTAGCTATAGATGTGGCTCACAGTAGCTATAGATGTGGCTCACAGTAGCTATAGATGTGGCTCACAGTAGCTATAGATGTGGCTCACAGTAGCTATAGATGTGACTCACAGTAGCTATAGATGTGGCTCACAGTAGCTATAGATGTGGCTCACAGTAGCTATAGATGTGGCTCACAGTAGCTATAGATGTGGCTCACAGTAGCTATAGATGTGGCTCACAGTAGCTATAGATGTGGCTCACAGTAGCTATAGATGTGACTCACAGTAGCTATAGATGTGGCTCACAGTAGCTATAGATGTGGCTCACAGTAGCTATAGATGTGGCTCACAGTAGCTATAGATGTGGCTCACAGTAGCTATAGATGTGGCTCACAGTAGCTATAGATGTGGCTCACAGTAGCTATAGATGTGGCTCACAGTAGCTATAGATGTGGCTCACAGTAGCTATAGATGTGGCTCACAGTAGCTATAGATGTGGCTCACAGTAGCTATAGATGTGGCTCACAGTAGCTATAGATGTGACTCACAGTAGCTATAGATGTGGCTCACAGTAGCTATAGATGTGACTCACAGTAGCTATAGATGTGGTTCACAGTAGCTATAGATGTGGCTCACAGTAGCTATAGATGTGGCTCACAGTAGCTATAGATGTGGCTCACAGTAGCTATAGATGTGACTCACAGTAGCTATAGATGTGGCTCACAGTAGCTATAGATGTGGCTCACAGTAGCTATAGATGTGGCTCACAGTAGCTATAGATGTGGCTCACAGTAGCTATAGATGTGGCTCACAGTAGCTATAGATGTGACTCACAGTAGCTATAGATGTGGCTCACAGTAGCTATAGATGTGGCTCACAGTAGCTATAGATGTGACTCACAGTAGCTATAGATGTGGCTCACAGTAGCTATAGATGTGGCTCACAGTAGCTATAGATGTGGCTCACAGTAGCTATAGATGTGGCTCACAGTAGCTATAGATGTGACTCACAGTAGCTATAGATGTGGCTCACAGTAGCTATAGATGTGGCTCACAGTAGCTATAGATGTGACTCACAGTAGCTATAGATGTGGCTCACAGTAGCTATAGATGTGGCTCACAGTAGCTATAGATGTGGCTCACAGTAGCTATAGATGTGGCTCACAGTAGCTATAGATGTGGCTCACAGTAGCTATAGATGTGGCTCACAGTAGCTATAGATGTGGCTCACAGTAGCTATAGATGTGGCTCACAGTAGCTATAGATGTGGCTCACAGTAGCTATAGATGTGGCTCACAGTAGCTATAGATGTGGCTCACAGTAGCTATAGATGTGACTCACAGTAGCTATAGATGTGGCTCACAGTAGCTATAGATGTGGCTCACAGTAGCTATAGATGTGACTCACAGTAGCTATAGATGTGGCTCACAGTAGCTATAGATGTGGCTCACAGTAGCTATAGATGTGGCTCACAGTAGCTATAGATGTGACTCACAGTAGCTATAGATGTGGCTCACAGTAGCTATAGATGTGGCTCACAGTAGCTATAGATGTGGCTCACAGTAGCTATAGATGTGGCTCACAGTAGCTATAGATGTGGCTCACAGTAGCTATAGATGTGACTCACAGTAGCTATAGATGTGGCTCACAGTAGCTATAGATGTGGCTCACAGTAGCTATAGATGTGGCTCACAGTAGCTATAGATGTGGCTCACAGTAGCTATAGATGTGGCTCACAGTAGCTATAGATGTGGCTCACAGTAGCTATAGATGTGACTCACAGTAGCTATAGATGTGACTCACAGTAGCTATAGATGTGGCTCACAGTAGCTATAGATGTGACTCACAGTAGCTATAGATGTGGCTCACAGTAGCTATAGATGTGGCTCACAGTAGCTATAGATGTGGCTCACAGTAGCTATAGATGTGGCTCACAGTAGCTATAGATGTGGCTCACAGTAGCTATAGATGTGACTCACAGTAGCTATAGATGTGGCTCACAGTAGCTATAGATGTGGCTCACAGTAGCTATAGATGTGGCTCACAGTAGCTATAGATGTGGCTCACAGTAGCTATAGATGTGGCTCACAGTAGCTATAGATGTGGCTCACAGTAGCTATAGATGTGGCTCACAGTAGCTATAGATGTGGCTCACAGTAGCTATAGATGTGGCTCACAGTAGCTATAGATGTGGCTCACAGTAGCTATAGATGTGGCTCACAGTAGCTATAGATGTGGCTCACAGTAGCTATAGATGTGGCTCACAGTAGCTATAGATGTGGCTCACAGTAGCTATAGATGTGGCTCACAGTAGCTATAGATGTGGCTCACAGTAGCTATAGATGTGGCTCACAGTAGCTATAGATGTGGCTCACAGTAGCTATAGATGTGACTCACAGTAGCTATAGATGTGGCTCACAGTAGCTATAGATGTGGCTCACAGTAGCTATAGATGTGGCTCACAGTAGCTATAGATGTGGCTCACAGTAGCTATAGATGTGGCTCACAGTAGCTATAGATGTGGCTCACAGTAGCTATAGATGTGGCTCACAGTAGCTATAGATGTGGCTCACAGTAGCTATAGATGTGGCTCACAGTAGCTATAGATGTGGCTCACAGTAGCTATAGATGTGGCTCACAGTAGCTATAGATGTGGCTCACAGTAGCTATAGATGTGGCTCACAGTAGCTATAGATGTGGCTCACAGTAGCTATAGATGTGGCTCACAGTAGCTATAGATGTGACTCACAGTAGCTATAGATGTGGCTCACAGTAGCTATAGATGTGGCTCACAGTAGCTATAGATGTGGCTCACAGTAGCTATAGATGTGGCTCACAGTAGCTATAGATGTGGCTCACAGTAGCTATAGATGTGGCTCACAGTAGCTATAGATGTGGCTCACAGTAGCTATAGATGTGGCTCACAGTAGCTATAGATGTGACTCACAGTAGCTATAGATGTGACTCACAGTAGCTATAGATGTGGCTCACAGTAGCTATAGATGTGACTCACAGTAGCTATAGATGTGGCTCACAGTAGCTATAGATGTGGCTCACAGTAGCTATAGATGTGGCTCACAGTAGCTATAGATGTGGCTCACAGTAGCTATAGATGTGGCTCACAGTAGCTATAGATGTGGCTCACAGTAGCTATAGATGTGGCTCACAGTAGCTATAGATGTGGCTCACAGTAGCTATAGATGTGGCTCACAGTAGCTATAGATGTGACTCACAGTAGCTATAGATGTGGCTCACAGTAGCTATAGATGTGGCTCACAGTAGCTATAGATGTGACTCACAGTAGCTATAGATGTGGCTCACAGTAGCTATAGATGTGGCTCACAGTAGCTATAGATGTGACTCACAGTAGCTATAGATGTGGCTCACAGTAGCTATAGATGTGGCTCACAGTAGCTATAGATGTGGCTCACAGTAGCTATAGATGTGGCTCACAGTAGCTATAGATGTGGCTCACAGTAGCTATAGATGTGGCTCACAGTAGCTATAGATGTGACTCACAGTAGCTATAGATGTGGCTCACAGTAGCTATAGATGTGGCTCACAGTAGCTATAGATGTGGCTCACAGTAGCTATAGATGTGGCTCACAGTAGCTATAGATGTGGCTCACAGTAGCTATAGATGTGACTCACAGTAGCTATAGATGTGGCTCACAGTAGCTATAGATGTGGCTCACAGTAGCTATAGATGTGACTCACAGTAGCTATAGATGTGGCTCACAGTAGCTATAGATGTGGCTCACAGTAGCTATAGATGTGGCTCACAGTAGCTATAGATGTGACTCACAGTAGCTATAGATGTGGCTCACAGTAGCTATAGATGTGGCTCACAGTAGCTATAGATGTGGCTCACAGTAGCTATAGATGTGGCTCACAGTAGCTATAGATGTGGCTCACAGTAGCTATAGATGTGACTCACAGTAGCTATAGATGTGCTCACAGTAGCTATAGATGTGGCTCACAGTAGCTATAGATGTGGCTCACAGTAGCTATAGATGTGGCTCACAGTAGCTATAGATGTGGCTCACAGTAGCTATAGATGTGACTCACAGTAGCTATAGATGTGGCTCACAGTAGCTATAGATGTGGCTCACAGTAGCTATAGATGTGACTCACAGTAGCTATAGATGTGGCTCACAGTAGCTATAGATGTGGCTCACAGTAGCTATAGATGTGACTCACAGTAGCTATAGATGTGGCTCACAGTAGCTATAGATGTGGCTCACAGTAGCTATAGATGTGGCTCACAGTAGCTATAGATGTGGCTCACAGTAGCTATAGATGTGGCTCACAGTAGCTATAGATGTGGCTCACAGTAGCTATAGATGTGGCTCACAGTAGCTATAGATGTGACTCACAGTAGCTATAGATGTGGCTCACAGTAGCTATAGATGTGGCTCACAGTAGCTATAGATGTGGCTCACAGTAGCTATAGATGTGGCTCACAGTAGCTATAGATGTGGCTCACAGTAGCTATAGATGTGGCTCACAGTAGCTATAGATGTGGCTCACAGTAGCTATAGATGTGGCTCACAGTAGCTATAGATGTGGCTCACAGTAGCTATAGATGTGGCTCACAGTAGCTATAGATGTGGCTCACAGTAGCTATAGATGTGGCTCACAGTAGCTATAGATGTGGCTCACAGTAGCTATAGATGTGACTCACAGTAGCTATAGATGTGGCTCACAGTAGCTATAGATGTGGCTCACAGTAGCTATAGATGTGGCTCACAGTAGCTATAGATGTGGCTCACAGTAGCTATAGATGTGGCTCACAGTAGCTATAGATGTGGCTCACAGTAGCTATAGATGTGGCTCACAGTAGCTATAGATGTGGCTCACAGTAGCTATAGATGTGACTCACAGTAGCTATAGATGTGGCTCACAGTAGCTATAGATGTGGCTCACAGTAGCTATAGATGTGGCTCACAGTAGCTATAGATGTGGCTCACAGTAGCTATAGATGTGGCTCACAGTAGCTATAGATGTGGCTCACAGTAGCTATAGATGTGGCTCACAGTAGCTATAGATGTGGCTCACAGTAGCTATAGATGTGACTCACAGTAGCTATAGATGTGACTCACAGTAGCTATAGATGTGGCTCACAGTAGCTATAGATGTGGCTCACAGTAGCTATAGATGTGGCTCACAGTAGCTATAGATGTGGCTCACAGTAGCTATAGATGTGGCTCACAGTAGCTATAGATGTGGCTCACAGTAGCTATAGATGTGGCTCACAGTAGCTATAGATGTGACTCACAGTAGCTATAGATGTGGCTCACAGTAGCTATAGATGTGGCTCACAGTAGCTATAGATGTGGCTCACAGTAGCTATAGATGTGGCTCACAGTAGCTATAGATGTGGCTCACAGTAGCTATAGATGTGGCTCACAGTAGCTATAGATGTGGCTCACAGTAGCTATAGATGTGGCTCACAGTAGCTATAGATGTGGCTCACAGTAGCTATAGATGTGGCTCACAGTAGCTATAGATGTGGCTCACAGTAGCTATAGATGTGGCTCACAGTAGCTATAGATGTGGCTCACAGTAGCTATAGATGTGGCTCACAGTAGCTATAGATGTGGCTCACAGTAGCTATAGATGTGGCTCACAGTAGCTATAGATGTGGCTCACAGTAGCTATAGATGTGGCTCACAGTAGCTATAGATGTGGCTCACAGTAGCTATAGATGTGACTCACAGTAGCTATAGATGTGGCTCACAGTAGCTATAGATGTGACTCACAGTAGCTATAGATGTGGCTCACAGTAGCTATAGATGTGGCTCACAGTAGCTATAGATGTGGCTCACAGTAGCTATAGATGTGGCTCACAGTAGCTATAGATGTGGCTCACAGTAGCTATAGATGTGGCTCACAGTAGCTATAGATGTGGCTCACAGTAGCTATAGATGTGGCTCACAGTAGCTATAGATGTGGCTCACAGTAGCTATAGATGTGGCTCACAGTAGCTATAGATGTGGCTCACAGTAGCTATAGATGTGGCTCACAGTAGCTATAGATGTGGCTCACAGTAGCTATAGATGTGGCTCACAGTAGCTATAGATGTGGCTCACAGTAGCTATAGATGTGGCTCACAGTAGCTATAGATGTGGCTCACAGTAGCTATAGATGTGGCTCACAGTAGCTATAGATGTGGCTCACAGTAGCTATAGATGTGGCTCACAGTAGCTATAGATGTGGCTCACAGTAGCTATAGATGTGGCTCACAGTAGCTATAGATGTGGCTCACAGTAGCTATAGATGTGGCTCACAGTAGCTATAGATGTGGCTCACAGTAGCTATAGATGTGGCTCACAGTAGCTATAGATGTGACTCACAGTAGCTATAGATGTGGCTCACAGTAGCTATAGATGTGGCTCACAGTAGCTATAGATGTGGCTCACAGTAGCTATAGATGTGGCTCACAGTAGCTATAGATGTGGCTCACAGTAGCTATAGATGTGGCTCACAGTAGCTATAGATGTGGCTCACAGTAGCTATAGATGTGGCTCACAGTAGCTATAGATGTGGCTCACAGTAGCTATAGATGTGGCTCACAGTAGCTATAGATGTGGCTCACAGTAGCTATAGATGTGGCTCACAGTAGCTATAGATGTGGCTCACAGTAGCTATAGATGTGGCTCACAGTAGCTATAGATGTGGCTCACAGTAGCTATAGATGTGGCTCACAGTAGCTATAGATGTGGCTCACAGTAGCTATAGATGTGGCTCACAGTAGCTATAGATGTGGCTCACAGTAGCTATAGATGTGGCTCACAGTAGCTATAGATGTGGCTCACAGTAGCTATAGATGTGGCTCACAGTAGCTATAGATGTGCTCACAGTAGCTATAGATGTGGCTCACAGTAGCTATAGATGTGGCTCACAGTAGCTATAGATGTGGCTCACAGTAGCTATAGATGTGGCTCACAGTAGCTATAGATGTGGCTCACAGTAGCTATAGATGTGGCTCACAGTAGCTATAGATGTGGCTCACAGTAGCTATAGATGTGGCTCACAGTAGCTATAGATGTGGCTCACAGTAGCTATAGATGTGGCTCACAGTAGCTATAGATGTGGCTCACAGTAGCTATAGATGTGGCTCACAGTAGCTATAGATGTGGCTCACAGTAGCTATAGATGTGGCTCACAGTAGCTATAGATGTGGCTCACAGTAGCTATAGATGTGGCTCACAGTAGCTATAGATGTGGCTCACAGTAGCTATAGATGTGGCTCACAGTAGCTATAGATGTGGCTCACAGTAGCTATAGATGTGGCTCACAGTAGCTATAGATGTGGCTCACAGTAGCTATAGATGTGGCTCACAGTAGCTATAGATGTGGCTCACAGTAGCTATAGATGTGGCTCACAGTAGCTATAGATGTGGCTCACAGTAGCTATAGATGTGGCTCACAGTAGCTATAGATGTGGCTCACAGTAGCTATAGATGTGGCTCACAGTAGCTATAGATGTGGCTCACAGTAGCTATAGATGTGGCTCACAGTAGCTATAGATGTGACTCACAGTAGCTATAGATGTGGCTCACAGTAGCTATAGATGTGGCTCACAGTAGCTATAGATGTGGCTCACAGTAGCTATAGATGTGGCTCACAGTAGCTATAGATGTGGCTCACAGTAGCTATAGATGTGGCTCACAGTAGCT